>CAFUXE010000845.1:241879-264989 GCA_903364295.1 Serranus cabrilla | reverse complement strand
GCGCATGCTCCGTCGCTTCCTCTCCGTTTTTTTGTGAATTTCTGAAACTGAAACAGCGCCACCTATAGGCCTGGCATATGAAGTAGCGTATTGAGACGGATCCGTGTGGACGCAAATATTCCTGATACGATGCCAGGGAAAATGGAGAGAAAAAAGGACCGTTTACGTACGTGTGGACGGCCTCTTAAGAGTTTACATGTTTAGAGATGTTGGAGCAGTACCATACTACTTGAAGATGACACTGGGTTTGTTTGCGCAATAAAAAAGCATAGTGAAGGCTGCATCTCTCCCTCCTTTGACTTTGGAAATATCGCAGTGGAAAGCTTCAAGCAAAGAGGTGTGATGGTGGCGGCTCAGCTTTACCAGATCTTTCAAGATTCACTTGTTGGTTGATGCCTTCTCCAGCTTATAGAACGCAGGGATCCCTGAACAAACAGAATACAATTTGTTAATGCAAGTGTTAGACCTGTAAATGATGGATGATCATCGAAAAAAAGATGGAGCTGATAAAACTTCAAATCCAAACCACATTAGGTGGCATCAAAAATACTGAAAATGGATGCTACAAAGTGTCTCCCCCACACAGCAGCAAGCACCAGCTGTGCTGCAGAGTAGCTTTGCCAAAAACAAGATGAGAAATTGCTAATAAACATTAAGTAAGCAAATAGTAAAAGTGGTTAATACAATCCATGTTTCAAATTTCGATGAATGGCGGCAGAAACATCCTACACATTTGTAAATATGGGCATACATTATGTGCCATGCCACCGCCAAAAGCACACGTTAGCATCACAAGCCAAGCTGTAAAAAAAAAATGAAATAATATTGAGACACTTACCGACGGCACATTTGTTGTTGCTGGGTCTCGTACAGTTGGTGTGGATCATCTTCAAGGGTCAGTTTGGGGGCGGAGCCGGGCTGTACTGACCCATGTTGCTGAATCAGTCTGCAGTGAAGCAGTTAGCTCAGACAGACACAGTAACAGCAGATGCTGCCTGAACATTCATTCATTCATTTTCTATATCCGCTTATTCGGGTCAACCCGGGTCACTGGAGCCGATCCCAGCTGCATTGGGCGTGAGGCGGGGTACACCCTGGACAGGACGCCAGTCTGTCGTAGGGTTGACACACATATAGAGACAGACAACCATTCACACCTACAGGCAATTTAGAGTCACCGATTAACCTGAGCTGCATGTTTTTGGACTGTGGGAGGAAGCCGGAGTACCCAGAGAGAACCCACGCAGACTCCACACAGAAGGGCCACGGGCGGGGATCGAACCCGCAACTCTCTTGCTGTGAGGCAAGAGTGCTAACCACTATACTACCGTGTGGCCCCTGCCTGAACATTATCTTAAAATGAAAACGAACCATTGCTTTTTTTTTTTTTTTTTATCCTAACGCTGGGAGAGCATACAGACATGATTGCTGTTTTCTATAGCCGACAACAGAGCAGTGGGCTTCTCTCGCTCTGACCTTCCATTTCTCTGTAGCCGCAGTCGCTACGCAAGTAAATAATGGGCTGATCGGCACTGAGCAACTGAGAGGTGGGCATTATGCGAATAGCTCCTGTTGTTGCGCAACAACGGGAGCCAAATCAAAACTGCCTGTAGGAGGATACGAAGCATGGGAGACAATGCAGAGGCTTCAGCTTTCCAAGGATGACTAAAGAATATATGTATAGGCCAGAAAAAATTTTTTTTTTTTTTTTTTTCCACATTAGGGGACCTTTAAAGAAACCCTGAATTTGACATACCATTGTTTTTCTGTAACACTAAACAAACATGGCAACTATTCACCATCACAAAACTGACACACTGTTGCAAGCCAATAGAGTTAACAGCAAAAACGTACTGCATGGCAAACAAATGAACAAACAATTTATCATTTTAAAATGGCAAATTATAGTATTATTAATTTCTTGTTTAGGTAAAATGGTACATGTACATATACAGTGAAGTTACAAGCAACTTATTACATAAAGATTTTTGACATACTGCACTGAAGTGGACATATTTACCTTTTTTTAAGTAGCAGTTACAGCAGCCGAAGTTCAATAAAATAGCCACGTTATGTCATCAGCATAAAAATACATCTGTATTTTGAAGTCTACCTAAATAAAGCTGTACACAAAATAATTAGAAAACAGACCCGACTGCTCTATTTTCACACTGTTAGAATATGTAAAAAGTTCAGGCACGATTCACACTTTCACACATCTTTCCATAAGAGTGCATATTTAAATCAAGTCACATGACCCCTTTGTAAAATGGCTCATGCTGTCAAAAAGACTGAAATCCCATTCCCAAGTGAATCAGGGAGTACATGTAGGTGTTTGAAGCTGCTTTGACCAAAGACACTTTAAGAAGACATATGCAAACACAAAGGTTACCACGGCTATTTTTTTAAAGACCGTAGTGTGCTCAAAAAATAGGCATTAGACAAGAATGGTTAATATATATATATATATATATGGTTAAAAGGGTTGATTGCTCAAAACAAATCAAAACACAAAAATGAGAAATTTAATGCAAAAAAAGAGCTCATGTTGACAGTTCTGTAACTTGTCTGTTTTACAGATGAGTGAAGTTATCTTTTTAATGTAATAAGTCAAAACAATGAAGGCGGTCAAAGAGTAACGGGGGTTATAAACAACATGACAAATGCACTGCATAGTTATATATACAGAAGCAAATAAGATAAACAAAGTAATGTGAAAAACCCATGACCCATAACAACTATTTAAACACAGAGGAAAAACAACTCAAGTCACGTAACAAAACTTTTCACAAAGATCGTAGACTACAGTCGGAGCTACATGAAAAGTAGTGTACTAACAAAGCTATGAATAGGAGCCATTACCCACAGTGTATATCAATGACTCGATACGTGTCAACCAGCAGTGAAAGTTCCTATTTCCAAACCTAATGACGATAAAAGCCAAAAGTGACCGTATCCTCGACTCTGTCTCATCCTCTACTGAGCTAGAGTGTATGTGTTAGGGAAGAGGTATTTTGGCAAAAATAGCTTTTATCAAAAGACACAAATGATTTAAGACATGACCAAAAAAAGGAACCTGTAGAATAAGAAGCTTGATGTGCAGGATCTGCTGATGCAAGAAAAATCTGTAGGCACTGGAAAAGCCATAGTATTACAATCTGCATTGTGCTAGGACAAATTTAGCCACGGCAGTTCACTGGGGACATTCAGGAGGTGTGTCTTTACCAAACAACCACTGACAACTGTTGGTGGGGCACAGGTCAGTCAAGGTGACTCCATCTAAGACCCTGCAATGTCAACTCACTTAACCCCAAGCTTTCAGCGCAACGGTCTAACATTTGGTTTTGGGGCATTAGGTCTGAAGGGCAAGACGAGAGTATGATCAGTGATTTCTATGCTAGTCTGTTCCGGAAACAGTCCTTCACAGAGTCAGTACAGAAACAGCTTTCAACAGCCTCCAATAAAATGCGCAAAACTGGTGTAACTGCCCCAGAGGCTGAGAGTAGCTTACGCTTTGCCTAACAAAATATGCTGTCAGATGAAACCCATGATTAAAAGACATTTGTTACAAGTTTTTAAAGACATGTTATCAAGACTTACAAGCAAAAAAAATTGACAAGAACCACACACAAACCTTAAGAGAGAGAGAGAAAAAAAAGGAAAGAAATCTGACTTGTGTTTTCAGACAGCAGATAAGGAGTAGTTATTCTTCAATGAAAGATTTACATATACCGAAGAAGAGAAAGCCTGGACTGACACAAAACCAGTAGAGGATTTTTGTTGCAAAGCATCAACCAATGCATAGCTTTTTTTTGCAGACAGGCAGCCAGGTGAGCATACAGGCGAGGTTTGGGTGCTGGAGAGCTTAGAGATTGCAGCAGTAAAGCTGGCACCTGAGAGGGACCAGATTTAGTGGCCGTGAATAGAATGAGGGTGTGTGGTCTTTTAACTTGTCCAAGTGCTGTTAGTCTGAGCCTTGTACATTGTGAGATAAATCCATGCTCTCTGTGTTTTATGAAGTGCAAGAGATCAGCTTAGATCGTTTCTGAGATATGTAACATTCAGACCGTTGTGGTGGACTCCAGGCATGTCCAGCAGCTCCGTCTGCGTTCATGGGTTTAATTTTTCCACGTGATCCTCGAGTGTCAGGGCAAAAAGCAGGGCCAGGGACAGATGTCATGGTACCATTTGAAGGGCTTTGAGCTCAAGGGCCTTTTATCATCCATGACCAGTGTTTTTTTTTAATTTCTTTGCCCCTTGCCACCTGCCTCCCTGTCCCAGGCTCATCTCATTGTGGAGGAAGCTCTGAAGTAGGAGAGGAATTTGAAGCAGAGGCTCACCACAAAGTACCAGATGTTTCTGGCCATCTGGGATCGGGCAATGAAGACACGCCAGATGAGCACCACTAGGATAGTGTTGAAGGTGTAGCGGATGTTCCTCAGCCTGGGAAATGGAAACAGAATTGAGACAAATCAGTAACTTTAAAAGGAAGACTCCGGTTTGAGATTTGAAGATGTGAAATGTCAAGACAGGTTTGGTTTCCTTATGCTGAATATTCACATGAGCTTTGTTAGAGATGGCAAGATTACCGCCACTCTGACTGTACTGTCCACTGGGGATGAGTAAAATAAATAAATACAAATCTGACAAGCATAAAACACTTTAGATTTCCATGTACTTAAGTTCATCCATCCATTAACCACTAAAGGATAAGCACAGTGGGGATTTATACTATATGGTGACCTCGATGACTACGCTCTACAGAGAACTGCAGCAGTCTATGAAAGCTCATCACATACAGTATTTATTCTCTAGGTGTTGGCAGAACTGAGTTTTACTTGTTGAGGTGTTTGCGTGCAGCAGGCAGTCCTGACAGCTCTTCGTTGAGGACATATTTTTTGGTCCCCATACAGTAACTTTCCATGTACTCCGCCCAGTGCAGTTGACGCACATCAAAGTTAAACACCTACAGAGATGAAAACACAAGAAACATTCTCAGTGAATCTTTGCTCAATCACTTTTTAGTGATTGAAGTAGTCAGTTTTAGTTGAACAAAACTTTTAGCACAAATGCAGTACTTCTAATAAAATGAGAATCACAACTTACAACAGTGTTCAATCCCCACCTTTCACATTATATGGGAGTTATGGGGGTTATCAAAGAAAGTTACAGCTGATATAGAAAGAGACTTTTCCAGATTGGCAGGGAAAGAGACCACGACAGCAAATCAAAACCCTACAGCTTCCTGTTGATAGAGGTGGCCTAGCTCCACCAAATATCTTTTATTACAATTGGGCCTGCCATCCTTGGGAGTGGTTACATCAGGGGTGTCAAGCTAATCCGGTAAAGGGCCGAGTGGCTGCAGGTTTTTGTTCCAACCAAGCAGGAGCACAGGTGATACTGATAATTAATCAACTGAGTGAAGACAGTTCAGCTGATTGAATGATTGGATTCAGGTGTGTTTCTTCTTGGTTGGAACAAAAACCTGCAGCCACTCGGCCCTTTACTGGATCAGTTTGACACCCCTGGGTTACAAGCTCATCTTGAACCAAAGCCCTGTATAGACTCATTAGCTTCTCGGCCTTCCTCACTATGGAGCCTAGTCACAGGGTGATGGAAAGAAGCTACTGAAGGACATAAAAAAGAATCCGATTATGCACCTCGATCCTGACCCCCCCTCAGAAGAAACTTTACTCGAGGAGTGCATCCCATGTTCCTTAATTGCATCCATGTTTCCCTCACTTGCCTCCTTTCCTCGCGTCTTCGTCCCACCCACCGGGGATGCATGGAGAGACGCAAGGAAACCAGGCGAGGAGAGAGGAAAAGTTTTAAGTTTCCTCCGCAGCGTCAGGTGAAGCGACTTCCGTTTCTAATGATGGCAGCAGTGGATCACAGCTGGATCAGCTGTCAGTCGGTTTAACAGCCGTTTGTGATACAGACATGCACTGATAATAATAAAGTGTTTTGGCAGTTTTACCTGTTTAACAAACACCTGCACATGGATAACAACCTGCATTCTGTATTTATACTGTAAACTGTCCTGCTCAGGGGCACGGCGATGCGTTTATTTATTTATTTTGTGTGTAAATAAACTATCCTGGTCATAAATTAATTATTTAATATCCCTGAACATGATCGTGGTGTCCGATCACCGGGCAATATTTTTTATTAGGTTAGATGTGTAAGGGAAAATGTAAATGATGTAACTCAGATCAAATCCTCCTGTCAGGAATGATCAGCTTCACTGAATGAAATTGACAAACGATGTTAAAGTGTTTCTTACTGACTGACAGACTCTCATACTTTTATTTCCCTAAATAGTGTCCATAACAAATCTGAATTGGGGAAATAAAAACCTTCTAGAATAAAATAAGGAACATGGGATGCACCCATGGTCTCTCCCCTAAATTTTTTTACCTGTGGCATAGCAGAGGGGCGAGAGTTTTTGGAGACTTGTATCAAGAGAATATACTCATGACATTTCAACAACTACAATAGAAATTTAGCCTCCCGAAAGCAGTGTGTTTCAACCTTTTTGAGCCAAGGTCATTTTCATCAAAGTGTCTTGAATATGAATCAAATTAACTTTATCCTGTTTTATATATCTTCATTCAAATAACACGACAAAAAAAAACAACATGTCCACTTCAAAAATACAGCATGAACATTCTATTACCAGGATTGCAGAAATATAGTTCTTATTCTGACAGAAGCAATAATATTTGGAAAAGATTTCACAATGTGAAACTTGTGCCTGTTTGGATGAACACAGAGCTGATATCCTGACAGGAATGGAAGAAAGACACACACAAAGCTCTTCCTCAACAGCTCTTAGTCTCTCTGTTTTTAGTCTTAATGGCAGTCAGGCTTGAGAAGCTCACCTCACACAGATATGTCATGGAAAATAGGAGCAATGTCTAAATAGGTTTGTTTGCCAGAATGGGGAATGGTAAATGGACTGCACTTATATAGCGCTTTTCTAGTCTTTGCGACCACTCGAAGCGCTTTTACACTACAGACTGCGCTCGTTCACCCTTTCATACTGGTGGCCGAGGCTACCCTACTAGGTGCCACCTGCCACCATCAGGAATTCATTCACACACCGATGAACGCAGCATCGGGAGCAATTTGGGGTTCAGTATCTTGCCCAAGGATACTTCGACATGTAGGCTGCCATGGTCAGGGATCGAACCACCAACCTTCCGATCAGTGGGCGACTGCTCTACCAACTGAACCACAGTCGCCCCGGAACTCCTTGGTATCAGTCAACCAAAAACTACAAGCTACAACTACATACAAAGGTAGGTCAGCAAGGTTTAGCTTTAGACCACGATTTTGTCTCAGTTCAGTTAGTTCCTCCTGCTCCTGCAGAGTCATGTCCTTTCCAATAACTGCTGAGCTGTATGGGTCCCTAACCCAGTCAAGGCTATCAGTGGAGGCTGAAGAGAAATAAAATGACATCTCCTTGAGAGTTTTTAGAGGTTTACTGATGATGACACACAGTGCAGCAGTGTGAACATCTTGCCATTTCTTGGTGAGTGGGAACATTTCAAGGTTGCCACTTTCCACATGTTGTTGCCAGAGGTGCATCTTTGAACAGAAGCCATTTATTTTATCCGTACTCGTGAGCAGGATTTCATTTCGGCCTTGCATTCGTGTGTTCAGTTCATTAAGGTTATGTCCACACGTACGAAAACGATCTGTTTCCTATCCATTTTCCCTGGCATCGTATCAGGAATATTTGCGTCCACACAGATCCATCTCAATACGCTACTTCATATGCCAGGCCTATAGGTGGCGCTGTTTCAATTTCAGAAATTCACAAAAAAATGGAGAGGAAGAGACGGAGCATGCGCACAAAGCTTGAGCGCTGTTTACAAATCGGCAGTAGAAGAACCCATCAGTCCATGTCCATCTAAGATAATGAAAAATATCCGCCAGATATGCCAGCCTTGCACACCACTCATCACTTGCAAGCAGCTTTGCATAATCTGACCCCTCATTAGTCAGAAACACCTCGAGTTCCTCCCGCAGCTCATACACACGGGCCAGCACCTTGCTGCGCGACAACCATCGGACCTCCGTATGAAACAAGGCTTTATGCTCCGCTCCCATTTGCTCACACAAAGACACAAATATGCGGCTTTTCACAGGTCGTGTCTACAAAGTTTACCATGTGCACAACATAATCCAACACTGGGGCTAGGTCTGCTGGTAAGGTCTTGGCCACAAGGGGCTGAGAAACAGTGCGTAACAATCACATCTGGGTTTGTTTCCTTCACTTCTACTTACAAAGCTTTTGGTGCGCCCGACCATGGCCGCGGCTCCCTCAGTGCAGACACTCGTGCAGTTTTCCCACTTAAGTCCTCCTTGTTCAAAATATTCTGACGTTACCTGAAAAATTTCCTCTCCTGTTCTTTCTGGCAAAAACTTGCAAAATAGGAAGTTTTCTCTGATGGCGTCTCCATCCACAAAACGCACATTGGCCAACAGCTGAGCATGTCCGCTAATATCCGTGCACTCGTCAAGTTGCAACGCAAATTTCTTACTGATGCAGATCTTTTCCAAAACCACACTTTCAATGTCTGCAGACATGTCATCAAAACATGTGGCAATTGTGTTGTCTGAGAGAGGGACTTTGGCCATTTCTTTAACCGCTTGAGGTCCAAGCATGTCATTTACAATAGCTTTGCAGGCGGGTGCCCTAAAGAACACTTCTATGGTTTCCTCCAGTTCTGTCATTTTGTTTGCTCTAAGAATTTTCCTCCCTCTGCTTATCATATATCCCGATATTTAGTTTGATGTCTCATGATGGGATGCATGCCCTGATGCAGACCTCAGAAGCTTTAATCTCATTATGCCAATCTTGATTGGTTGGTGAAATGTGTACGCCCACCCCAGGTAGTACCACCTACCTTAAATAGTTACAATTAAAAATATCTCGCCTCCTGGGCTAGCTAGCTCAACTGTCCACAGAGGGATGCTTTGTAGCTTCCGTCACTGAGCGCTACCTAGCTTTGGAGATTTTCTTCGTCTGCCCACCAGTTAATTTTTTGTGCTTTCTTTGCACCCCCAAGGCTTGGTTAGCATTGTCCTTGATGCCCTACCACGGCAATTTGAGTTCCAAGCGTTAGCACAAGAGTTAATCTCTCGGTTTCTTCACAGTTAGCCCACCAGCCAACTGCCTCAACTCCCTGCCTGCACACCAGCTTGGGAGGAAGGGAGACATGGAGACTCGCGTCAACACTGTGTGGTGTTCACGATTAAGAGTCTCCACAGATGGCTAGCCCACCAGGCTAGCTTGTCTGGACATGACCCCCATCTACCTTCTGACAGCGCTGCTGGTGAAAGCGGAATAGGGGGGTTGTTGTGTTGGCAGCACTGGAGACTAGCCCTAGCTGGGGCTCTCAGTTCGACCTAGCCGCGGATCCCACACTGGAGAAAGGCGTCCTGTTACTGGACTATGGGGATGATCAGAGGATGAAGACGACAACGGCATCTTCATGACTCCGGCCAGGGCTTCACAGTGTTGGAGGAGATACAGGTAATCACTGACCCGTGTTCCTGTGTCCAACGATGCGCAATTACAGGAAAAGCACAGGGGACTATGGTTCTGCAGGAACGAGCCTGGTGGCTCAACCTCGCCAACCTGTCAGACAGAGAGAAGGATGACGTCCTGGACATGCCCATTGTCCCGGAGGGAATTTTTGGCTCCGCATTGGACTCAATGCACCGAAGGTGTGAACCTAAAAAGAAGGAGGATGAAGCTCTCTGGCTTTGCCTCCCTCGAAAGCCCCCAGCTCCCTCTCCACTCGCACAGCTTAAAAGCCTCACAGAGGCTGCTTCCCAGGGTTCACAGTTTAAAATACGTAAACAGTTGAAGCCCAAGCTCGCCCAAGCCCCCCCGCCTGGTCAGGCCAGCTGGCCCAGGTAATCCGCGGCCCCGGTTGCAGCCCCGCCACAACAACACGTGCAACCTTTCTACAACCAGGCCAGGAAGAAAAAAAAAAAAAAGAGATCGGCCTGACTGCCCCACTCCACCGGTGATGCAGCCTGGACCGTGCCAGAGCAAACCGGGAGAAACAAACTTTTGACAGCAGAGGGTTCAGCTGGTTACCCTCTCTCATGTCCACAAGCATGCATAATCAGACATTACTCGGCCTGGATTTGGTAGTCCTGCTGCCGAGTCCCAAGGGTGCACATACCATTGTGCAAAAGTTAAAAGAAAATATATGGCAATAAAAGTTAATTGTCTCATACGGACGAAATAATAATCAGTGCTCAAATCTTTGGGTGTCAACAAGCCATTCCTTAGCATTTACTTTAAATAAGTATTAGTAATAAGTACTGTATTCCACTATTGCAATGCTAAATGAGAACACGGCCTGGCTGAATGTTTTTTTCAACGGGATCATGCAGTCTCTTTTAGCGGCACCTCTAGTAGCTCTGGTGCATTGGACCAGCTTTTACAATTTTATTAAATTAGTTCATGTCTATTTTAAATTAAAAGCCATAAACTTCAGCAGGGAAAAGTAATTAAGTGTGTGAGAGCAAGTTATTTACAGCTATGTACAAACATTTGTTAAATTCCCATTACAAACCAAACCAACCGAATCTTATGTGTTAGATAACCACTGACAATTCAGTTAGCATTAAGGATATGAAAGGTTCCGAATCCCCAAGCAGCCTACAACTTTGTTCGTGGGAGAAAGAATTAAAACTAATTTTAGGGAAACGTTGTCAAAATGACAAACTTCACACACTATTCTAGTCACTAGTATTAGAATATTTTGTCATTAGACATGGGTCTGCCAAGAGAAGACAGTGTCTCATAGTACAGAAACAATAGATCTAATGCATGAAGAGAATATAAATCAAGTCTTCAATGTCTAGTCCGCACACATGCTCCACAAATGCAGATTTGTGTGTGTTATCCTGAAAAAACATCTGTGTGTTTTGAATGACGTGAGGGAGATCATAGTCATCGGTGTCCTCCCTACCTTTTTATCCTCTGGGCTCATCTGGGCAAGTAGCATGACTATGTTGTCATTGTTCCACACCCAGGAGTGACTGGTGAAATACTCCAAGACCATCATGGCTTTGTGGAGGCGTGTGATTGTCTTCATCATCCTATGAGAAATGGGCAGTGAAAAAAAGGAAAGGAAAGAAGAAAAGAAGGGATAATACAAGAGATGAGAAAGAAGATCATTGGATTGATGAAAGGCGATGGAAGTGCCGGAGAGAAGATGAATTGCAAAATATAGAGTGACGATGCAGTTAGAGTTGCAGGAAGAGGAGTGTGGCAAGGTAAATGACCAGAGAAGAGAGGTGCAGAGATAATCATGGTTGGATGGACAGAGGGGGGGGGGGGGTGTGGGAAGGGAACATGGAGGAAATTGAGTGAGAAAAGGAATAATGAATGAATAACCATTCGGTTGGAGGAGGAGAAAGCAGAGGCAGAAGTTAGAGAAAACTTTAACAACAAAGATAAACACAGAGTAACAATATGGCCAGGGTCTTTACAGTCTGTAATTTAGTCTGATCTTTTAACACTGGCAGAGTAAAGATAGCATTAAACACGTTTTCATTGTAATAACTGTGATATATGCAAGTGATAGCTGTACAGCGCTATGTGTCTGTAAAAATCTTTATTCCAATCCGCGGAATGCTTTGACGTCTGGGGGTGTAACAACCGTTTTATTTTAGAATCTCCTATCAATGCTCTAACCAAAGTTCTACAGATCTAGTTAGAAAATGTTCAAATGTTCTACTCATTTACAATACAAATTTTGCAAAAAAAAGTCATGAGGTTTTGTACAAACATTGTCATAGCACTGCATGCAATCAGGTCTGTGATTCCAACATATCAGCTGAATACTAACAGAATTTTGAGCAGATAATACAATTTCAAATGGACCTATAATGCAAATTTAGGTCATAAATAACCTCAAAATATTAAAAAAGAAAATACATCACAGATTGAATTGCATCCACTTTGTGCCAAAATAGCCCCAGTCACAAAGACGTCTTATGTAAACAATGTCTTCCTGTTTACACAGGTGAATCTAGTTAATACATTTCGTTTCTTTGTTAGTTCAGATGTAGGGAATCATTGATATAAGTGCGGAAAACCAGAAACCAGTGTTGTGGTAATTAGGGTGAGAATTGTGGCAGCAGTGCACGTTATTGTGAGGATTACAGGAGGGTCTCAGAGTCTTTAAACTGCACGTTTGTATAATTCAGTGAATTTAAAATACTTAAATAGCTCTCCAAGTATATATTTAACAGTTTTTGAATTACATAATTGCAACATTTCAATTTGTTATGACTAAAAGGCCTTAATCCATATCTGGCCTTTGGTATCTCAGATGAAATTCTGTCATTTTTAAATATTTTTTAAAATAAATTGAGGCAGATTGAGCTGACTTGGATTCCTCCTGTAAGTGAGTCAGAGAATGTGACACACATGCATGGTTGATCAGCACACAGAGGCAGAAATAATCACTACCCATATTACATTCCCATTCAAATCACACCCCTTCAATGTGAAATAGCTAGTAAGCCACATTAATTTCAGACAGCCAGCCACCACATACAAATTCAGCAGGTAAAGATGCTGTAGTGCGGGGGAAAGCTTTGCACTGCATTACATTCAATGTCTGAAATACTTATGGTTTGTAGAAAACAGAAATAAATATATGTGATATGCATAAATGTGAATATCAGTCAGTTAACATGTATTGGGTTTATATTCAGTTGGACATGTGTCTCCAGCTGGACAAAACCTTCAACAAATGACCAAGAAATCCGATGATGCCTCCAGATTTTCCATGATAGGGTGAGATTTAGGGCATGGCAAAAATGGATGTCATGTTCACAGCATGGCTTGTTTACAACATTCTAGGGTTGTTTAAATAAAAGAAGTTGTTTAAAAAAAAGCCCAGCTGATGTCATGAGGTCAGGTAAAGACAAATCAAACATTTTGTTTCTTCTGCCACTGACCCTTCCTTGTTCAAACTATCCCACCTGACTAGTCATCAAAACACACAAACACATCTTTGTACTTCTATCTTTGTGAGGACAATCGTTGACATAATGCATTCCCTAGCCCCTTACTTAAAACATCACAACTAAATGCCTAACCCCCAACCCTAACATTATACCCATTTCTAACCTTTACCTTTAAAACCGAATCTTAACCCTCCCACAGGCCTTTGAAAAAGTCAGAACCAACCAAAATGTCTTCACTCAGTTGGTTAAAACAGTTCTTCTAGTCCTCACTCTGTCAGAAGCACAAGTACACACACACATGGACATACACACACACATCTACACACACATGCATGTATGCATATCCACACACACAGTAGCCCTTTCATAGTGCGTTCCGCAAAAGTCCGGCTATATTGCCATAAAGATCTGTGCCAGCTTTTCAAAACTTAGGGCATTCATAGTGATTCCGGGAAGGCGTGCTATTCGGGACAATTCATAGTGCAGTCAGGCGTTGCGGGACGAGAGGGGAGCATAGTGTCAGGAGACCATAGTGACATGAAACAGCAGCATAGTGCGAATAGGCTGCATAGTTAGCACTGTAGCAGTACAGCATGTATGTGCTGCAGCAGTATGTTTACTGTTAAACAAAGTCCGTTTGTTAACAGCAAGCAGCGGACACTTTGTGCGCGCACACACACACACACACACACACATACACGCGGGGGCTGACTGGCAGGTGGGGAAGTGTGTGTATGTGTTGGGGGGGGTTGGGGATGGACAGTTGCGACCTTACCGGGGCTTGCGGCCTGTCAGCCTGAGATACCCATCATAGAGCAGGGCTGGCAGAGTGTGGCTGACAGTGGTCCAATACTGATTAGTAAAGGGGTTGGAGCGGAGATTGACATTGGGCCTTCTGAAGGCCTGCTCTAAGGGATTGGTCTTGAAGGTCATGTTTATACAGTTTTCTGTAGGGGAGAGATACACATGACAGAACGAGGAGGACACAGAGAGGACGAGTTGAAGAAGAATGTGCGTTTCCTCCTCGTATTGATACTAGGCAAGATGCAGGCCCTGTCTGATGGCTTGAGGACTGCTATTCATGAGAACAGTATGACATCTAAAAGGGCTGCAGATCTAAAAGTGTCTTTATTAAAAAAAAGGCAACAGATCCAGTTCACTGACAATGCAGCAGCTAGCAAGTGTTTTCTAAAGGGCCGACACCAGGGTTGGGTTCCCAAAAGCATTTTCAGACTGAAGTACACCTCAAGTCAATTTATCATCTAGAATGAGATGACCCTAGTCCTGACATTTTGGGAGCCCAACTGAGAATACAAACATTGTAGCAAATGTGAAGAGTGCAGAACCCATCAGTGATCCCTTATTTGTGCGAGAGAGCAGCTGGGTTATACATTCTTCATTTCCCAACAAAACTGCACACAAGCATCATGTAACACATTAGCATTGCGACTACAATGTTAGGCTACTACACTCAAAGAAAAGTGACAGAACTAAAGCAGCAGAGATGTTTTTGTGCACGTGTGTGAGGGGTTGGCGTTTAACAGCAGAGGTGCGGCGCGTCAGAGTCGGTAATGATGAGGTTACCTGGGCTCTCTTCCAATCAGCCTGAGGTACAGATCATAGAGGAAGGCCGGAGCCTTGTGACTCACGGCGATCCAGTACTGATTGATTAGGTGATTGGATGTGAGATTAACATTGGGCCGACGGAAGGCCTGCTCAAGGGGGTTCCTCTTGAATGTGGATATTACATGGTACTCTAAGAAACAGAAGGTTGTTCAAGACAAGTCATCAATCAGCAGTTATATACATTTTTAAAGCTTTACTAACAGCTTTGGTATTGCTGGCAAATTAAATAATCCAAACCTGTCAAAATTTAGTTGGGATTCATTTTAAGAAAACCCCAAAAAAAACTAAAAATGAGGATCCATAATGAACAGCTGAAAAAAAGCTTTACTTTGGATGTAAAAAGCAGGGGATCAGATTAATCATTAGACATTACATTTAAGTGTACACACTTCTATTTTTTGCCTTTAGGTAGGCTGTGTTTCGGTAAGATAAAAGGGGCATCATACCAACTTCCCCCCAGTGAAATGGGTTGATTCCACCAGTTGTGCAGTTGTAAACCAGGATGTTTCTAGACCTGTAATGTTGAGGGGACAGTTCACCACCATATTTTACTTTCAAAGTACAATCAACACTTCAAAATAACTATACCAGAAGATCTATGTGAGAAAATGCAACAGAAAAAGTGTTTGTGTCTCTCCAACCTGTTGAGTGTCTGTGATCCAGAGTACCAAGCTGCAGCCAGTGTGGCATTGATGACAACATCCACAGGCACCAGGTCAGCCACAGCATCATTAGATGCCCTCATTGTACGCAAGATCCCTTTACCAGCCTAGACGAGGTTAAAGAAAGACCATTAATACAACTTGTAAAGTTTCCAAGCCTTCATATTAAGGTACAAAACAGGCTGAAGCAAACAACATGACAAGATTATCAGGACATATACATTGTGAACAGTAAAGAAATACGGATCCCAACTTTCAAATGCTGGACTAACGACAAATTAACCTTAATAATTATAAAACATAACATTTAAAAGTGACTTTCTAAAAACTCAAGGACACTTTAAAATAATTAGACCAGGACAACACAGGGAGAGAGAACAAGATACAAGAAGTAAAACAAAACAAAGAAAGGGTCGTGCGGGATGAAATCATACTGAGTAAGCTAATTGGAATAGATGAGTTTTGAGTCTGGATTTGAATAGTGGGAGAGAGTCAGTGTTTCGAATGCCCGGTGGGAGAGAGTTCCAGACTTTGGGAGCAGAGTGGCTGAAAGCTCTGCTCCCCATAGTGTTGAAGCGGGCAGAGGGCACAGAGAAGTGGATGGAGGAGGAAGATCGGAGGGAGTGGGAGGAGGTGGCAACGTGGAGGAGATCGGACAGATAATTTGTGATTGATCTGAGATTGTAGGTGACGGCTGTGACCAGGGGAGTCGGTTTAGAGAGCTTAAAAGCAAGGTGTTCAAATGATATGACAGTGGGGATTGAAATTGTGGTTGTTTTAATCTCCTTCCAGTAGACAGCAGCAACCCTGCCCCCTTGTCTAAAGGGGCGGGGTTTGTCCATGTATGTGTATCCACGTGGAGTGGTTTTGTTGAGTGGTAGGTAGTCCAGAGGTTTTGACAAGTTTCAGTTAAACAGAGTAAATCAAGCTTAATGTCGGATATGAAATCGTTCAGGGTGAGGCTTTTATTGTTGAAGGAGCGAGTGTTGAGGAGAGCCAGTTTCAGATGGTGGTGATTTGTGATTGGTTGCGTCGACCAAGGTAGCGGGCGGAGATTGGACAGATTCACGTGCTGTTGGTTGTTGTGATGACGTAATGATGGGGTGCAACTGGACTAGATGGATGGGATGGAATCAGGAAATGAGGAATGATGGAAAAACTTAAGGCCGGAACCTCTGTGTGGAGGGGGACAAAGTATTCCATTGTCTTTGAGAATGTCCAAGCAGTCTGGAGGCAGGTGGTGGTTGAAGGAGTGGAGATCAGAGGTGGAGAACAGCGGCACCATTGTCCGGAAGAGGAGCGCTAGGTCCGAGCTAGCTCTAGTTGCGTCCCGGGAGCCAGGTATCCGTAGGGAGAACAGGGTTGTGAACCCCAGTAATATCCACGATAGGGTTCACAGCATGGCAGAGGAGGATTCCGGTAGTCCGTGGAGGAGATGTAGCCGGGGGACCACTAGCCTGGAGCCGGACGGAGTCGGGCACAAGCCTGTTAGCCGCCTTCAATGGGTTGAGCGGGGAGCAGTAGTGAAAATCGCCAAAGGAGAGGACCAGCGAGCCCAACAGGGCTGATGACACCAGGACGGGAAGATCCTGGTGACATGAGCTGTTGTGTTATGTCCTTTGTCGTTTTGTTGGACAGAGAAGCCAGGGTAGACCACTCCGTGAGAGCAAGCTACACCGGCGTCTGTGCTTGTCAAGAGCTCAGGTCTTACAGGTAGGTAAGGTTAGGCACTTAACTAATCTTAACTGTCAGTATCAGGCAGAGGTTGAAGTTTGGTGGATACTGACATGCAAGAAACATGTGCAAGGCAAGTGGTTGTGGCAGATCGGAGGTTAAAAGCCAGAGT
Source organism: Serranus cabrilla (assembly GCA_903364295.1). Classification (NCBI taxonomy): domain Eukaryota; kingdom Metazoa; phylum Chordata; class Actinopteri; order Perciformes; family Serranidae; genus Serranus; species Serranus cabrilla. The sequence continues at coordinate 247,844 of CAFUXE010000845.1, read as the reverse complement.
TACTTCGTGATTAGAGACGGAGCAGCAGCCAACTTGCGTCAGCATCCGCCATCTTCGACACAAAATCATTCTGCACAGGCCTGAACCCCCTGAGCCAGATCATCACAAAGAGTGGATACGCATACTGTTTCAGAAATGGGACAACAACATGCCAACTGCTCTACAGGGATGACATCAAGCTGTATGCCTGGTATGAGGAAGAGATTGACTTACTGGTCCACACCACCAGGATCTACAGAAACAACATGGGTATGTCTTTCGGACTAGACGAGGACATGGTGGTCAGATGGTATCAAAGAGAGGAAAGATGATCATAACTCAAGGGGTAGAGCTGCCAGAGGTCAGAATAGGAGATATTCAGGACCGCGTGAAATACCTTAGGATCCCATGGGCAAATGGCAATCAGGACGATTGAGACAGAAGATACGAAAACTCCTCACCATGCATGGAGGGTTACAACTAGAGACTTAGGGTATTTAGAGGATGTTTGGCTCTCTGAGGTATACTGACAATAAGGTGTAGGAAGTAATTGACACCCAATCTCTGAAAAATGCAATGCTTGCAGAAATCAATAAAATGTGAAAGGTTTCCTGGTGTGGTATTTTTCATACATTTTAGAGTGATAATATGTGTCAGTTTAGCACCAAATCAATTGGTATCAACTACTTAGACAATTGAGCATAAGAATGGCATTTATATACTCCCATCATAATGTTCTAAACCCTCATAAACTTACACAAGGTATTAATAAATGAATCCCTTTTCATTTCTGATTTATGGCTAGATAAACCTGGCACAGTGCTGAGCTACCTCTCAAATTAATCTACAGGTTCCCAGCTTTCAGACCACTTCTACTCTAAATCTACTCTCATTTAATCTAACCCTGAACTTGTCCTGTCCCTGGGAAGGTAAGGGTTATCCTGTCCAAAAGCAAAAATAATTTTTAAATGTCTAGTAATTGTGTCAGTCAAGCATCTGCCGTTGTCTGTCATTTAAAGATGTTCAAGGAGCAGGATTTGGCCTAAATAGACAACTGCAATTGTACTTTGCTGTTGCAGCTTTTTGTCATAAATTGATGACAAAGGAAAAAGTATTGGTGAAAACAATAACTGCTAGCAGATTAGATTCAATTGATTACTGTATATAGAGCACCTTAACAGTTTATCTCAGTACTCACCGCAATGAAGATCCCACTAGGTCCATTGAAGTTATCAATCCAACCCTGAAATAGAATATGAAGATTGAGTCATTATAAGATAATACATTTGTTCTTTAGCTTGACAAATTACTTTTTGATGGACTATCTACTTTTTGTAGTTACTCAAATGCAACGTATTCATGCTTCTCTTCAGGTCATATGATGCTAGATTTCTCATAGTGGCTTTTTTCAGCCCATACCCCCAGACACAGCATGAGGCTTTGATGATTATGCACCGTCTTTGTAAGCTTTGGAAAGTATAACAAGACTTAAGGACGCTTTTGACATGACTCATTGTGACTTAAACACGCTGCAGGATTGCGGTTGTCTCATTTTTTATTTCACTGTCTCCAACAGGGTCTCTTTACTGTCTGCAAACATGGTTGAAAACTTTCAGTATAGTTTTTTTGTTTCCATAGTCCCAACCCGATGCGCTCTCAGGTACTGAAATATGGTTCCAATTGATTTAACGTGAATTGGAACTAGGCAGTACCGATGTCATTCCTGCCCTTAAAAGTACCAAGTTTGGTATCAAACCCTACCTGTATGTCGTCTAACAGTTTCTCTTAGTTTACCACAAATGTTAAAATTTGGCAAATTCTTGTAAATTTGGTGGCTGGCTGAGCAGACCCCTTTCTTTCCACCAGCTGTATCTACAGGCAGTGATATTCACATTAGAAGGGTGAAGGGCTGATGTTTACCCATGTTCTTCAGTCTTTCTAAACAATGGGTTTCAAACAGATCCTGGAATGGGCCGCTGTGGCTGCAGGTTTTTGTCCCAACCAAGAAGCACACCTGAATCAAATCATTCAAATCACCTGAACCGTCCTCACTCAAGTTGATTAATTGCATCACCTGTGCTCTTGCTTGGTTGGAACAAAAACCTGCAGCCACGGCGGCCTTTCCATGGATCAGTTTGAGAGCCCTGTTAAAACTAACTAAATATTGTGATGTCATGGGTATGATTAATATCACTGGCATTTAGATTTCAGGTGAAATTCTTCTATAATCCTCTGTGGGGAGCATGAGTGCTCCTAGTGGTAAAAGTTCATCTGGAGCCCGGGCATATTGGCACACATCTTAAAAACATGATGACCCCAAGAAATGATAAAGAGATCCTCAGGCTAAAATAAAACAAATGTTACAACAATCAATGACAAATCAAACTAACACTACAAGTCTTAATCACTCACTGGGAAGGGCTCTTTCCAGCTTGCTCCAACTATGGAAGGTCTCACAATGGCTATGTTGAGGTCACCGGCCTCCTGCTGCACCATGTACTCAGCCAAGGCTTTGGTGAAGGTGTAGGTGTTGGGACGCTCCTTGATCAGCTTGGGAGTCAGAGCTGACACCAGCTCATCATCCATCCAGCTGGACCAAAAAAAAAAGATCAAAAGAAATAAGACTGGTCTTGTATTTGCTCCATTTAACCTCCAACAGTACAAATAAAGAGCAATTATAATGTGTCTTTAATCCTGTGAACTAAATGAAAATAAGACAGACAATACGACTCCACAGCCATGCCAGCTGCTCTGTGAAGCTGGTCTCAGACACACTGTGCTTTGAACTAAATGCTTAAATCTACATGCTAACATAAGTTTAGAGCTCCCAACTCCCCTTCTCACTTGCACACTGTGCCCATTTGTGAGTGAAATACTCAGTGTAGAGCCCTGATACATACCATATTCACAATCATAGACACTAGGGGTGTCAATTCTAAATCAACATTCAATTAAAATTAGCTTTCCATTTCTATTGTCTAAATCAAAAGCAGACTTGATGAAATAAGAATTCTGGCCATATGGCCATAGTTTGGTACATTCCCAAATATGGCAATTATATTAAACTTCGTTCATGTATATCAATCTTTTTAAAGAAGAATTTGAACAGTCTTCAGGGCATAACTAATGATTTGTTGATATTTATAAATCAAGACTTGTTGGTCTAGCTATGGCGTAGCCTTCAGCGCTAAAAGAAAAATTTCAAAAGAAATGAAATTGTAACCTTAAAATGCAACACTTGGTCATTTGCAATTAGGCTGCACATGCACGAGTGTGTGCATATGTGTCTCTCTGATGATTACAGGTTAATTTAAAAACAAATGCAATGAAAATAACTCAGTTCTGTCTGTTTTCCCATGTCATGTGATGGATGAATGTAATGTGGTCAAGGCCCTACTAAACCTAATGTTATTTTAAAACTAACACTGTTTAGTCCAGCTGCACTGATCCACCACAAAGCGGGTTTGGGGTGTGTTAGTATGTTAAGTTTGTTGTTTTTTTGTTTGGTGTAGGAATTTAGTTTAGTTCAGAAATGTTTGCAGCTGGTCAGATACAATACTGCTCCCAATTACCTTGTAAGTATATTATAAGATTCTATGTAAAAAAAATCATGTTGGTGCAACCGTGTCTCTGATTTGTGTTTTTTAAGGCTAGTTTAGAATAAAGCAGAGCTGCCATGCCATCTTTCTGAAGCAGGGACCAATTAACAGTTGAGCTAAAAGGGCTGATAAGGTCATGTGCACATGGGTGTTTTCACACAAATTAGTAAAAATTATAATTAATGCCTCAATCAACAGGAAAGGCAAAGTATACATCACTGTTGTCTTATCTACTCGTTTTCACACAAAAAATCTAAATGCTATTGCAGTGGTTTGAATACTTGATATGTTGTTATGACCTTGTGGTGGTTGAAATAGCTTTATCAATCTTAAACTGGATAACCATGGAAAAATATAATTTAAATGTGTGATTACACAACCATTTAAACTTGAGTGTAACTATTAGCACTGCAAATCTGCACTACCAGAACAACACATTTTATTCCACAAGTTACTGAGCTCACTAACACAGCAGCTCTGCATTCTGCTTGGTGAGTACCTCCTTCCAAAAGGCCAATTTTGTTTAAATTTCACAGTCAAACCCAGCACATTGTCATCTGAACACATCCAAGTTCCTTCAAAAGCTTCCTACTACACACACACAATCCCTTAGAGTCATTGCACTAAACTCACTCTGCATGCTTCCGTTGCTTTGCTAATCTAATAAAACTAGCATTAGTGCTACTAAGCAGCCTTTTACTAAACTAAGCGCGCATGCTGAGTGTTCAACTAATACATGAATTAGCATAAAGCATTCCTACTTGTTTTTATGCCTCTAGCAATCTGAAAAAAATAAGAATTCTCTTAAAAATCTCAACAACAATAATAAATAACATGCTACTCTATAACATGTCTGTGAATATTCTCATATATCGAGGTCATAGTTCCATTCTGGGCAAATCTGAGTCGTAGGCAACTGGACTTGTATTTGTCTGGGTAGACGTTTCGCCTCTTATCCAAGGGGCTTCAATCTAACTAGTGAGGGCTAGTTGAGACTGTTGCGTTCGAACTGATGATGCCCCTTGGATAAGAGGTGAAACGTCTTCCCAGACAAATACAAGTCCAGTTGCCTATGATTCCGATTTGCCCAGAATAATGCTACTCTATGCTCATACCAAATAAAGACCACCCAGACATCCGTATACATAATCATCCATTAATCAATAAATTCTTTCTTGACCGCTTTTCTGAATTCAGGGTGCTGGAACTAACTAACCCAGCTGGCATTGGGCAAGAGACGAGGTACACCCTGGATAGAACGCCAGATTCTCACACACGTAATCAAGGTCATGGAAATCTACCATAACGTTCGTTGACTGTAACCATTCAATGGAAACAGTCCAGATTAACTTACTCCAGAGAATCAATGAGTTTACGATAGTCAACGGGTGGCGGGTATACAATTTCTTCAATGAGCTGTCGGTCACAGTTGGCATAAGCTGTGGAGACATGAAGGAAGACCTCCAGGTGCTTCATCCTGTGGGCCAGTGCCAGCATCTTCTGAGTGGCCAGGACATTCAGTTGCATTGCATCTCTGAGGGGGAGGGAAAGTAAGACAGTTAAGTGTTTGGACAGTTGAGTACACTGTGAGTAGAAGCAATCAGTGGGGTGCAGGATATTTTGGTTCTTTCCTGGGCCATTTATAATTAGAAATGGGGGATTGAAAACGGAATATTTGGGTATCTAAAGACAGAATGTTTTAGCATCTAAGTGAGGTCAAAACATGAAGATGAGAAAGTAGATACCAATGTTATGTTTCGAGCTGGGATGTGGTTTGCAAAACTTAGCATGAATGCATAACTGGAATCTAGAGCCTTACTGATACTGTCCCACTGATATTGGCATCAGCATATATATCGCAATGTGCCCCAATATGAAAACCTGTTTTAATGAACATATAATGCAGTAAAACAATGCTGAGGTGATATCAATTTTTTTAACTTGTTAAATGACCATACATTACTGACATTTCTTATTTTTCTTTATTTATTTATTTAAAGTTCTTTTTTCCTAAGTTTGGAATATATATATATATATAATGAATATATATATAAAATGTTGATTTATATACCGTATTTTCCGGACTATAAGTCGCTCCTGAGTACAAGTTGCACCGGCCGTAAAATGCATAATAAAGAAGGAAAAAACATATATAAGTCGCACTGGAGTATAAGTCGCATTTTTGGGGGAAATTTATTTGATAAAATCCAACACCAAGAACAGACATGTCATCTTGAAAGGCAATTTAAAATAAAAGAATAGAGGCAACAACAGGCTGAATAATTGTACGGTATGCTTACGTTACATGACACAACTGAGAACGTGCCTGGTATGTTAACATAACATATTAAGAGTTATTCAGATAACTATAGCATAAATAACATGCT
>CAFUXE010000845.1:184142-198813 GCA_903364295.1 Serranus cabrilla | reverse complement strand
CTTGGTATTGCCACATCCACCACAACGGCTTTCCTCTGCCCTTTATCAACCACCACAATGTCTGGTTGGTTCGCCATTACCATCCTGTCTGTCTGTATCTGGAAGTCCCACAGGATCTTTGCTTGGTCATTCTCCACTACCTTTGGGGGTGTTTCCCAGTTTGACCTTGGGGTTTCCAGCCCCTACTCCGCACAGATGTTTCGGCACACTATGCCAGTCACTTGGTTATAGCGTTCCATGTTTACTTTCCCTGCCAGCATCTTACACCCTGCAGTTATGTGCTGGATTGTCTCAGGGGCCTCTTTGCACAATCTACACCTTGGGTCTTGTCTGGTGTGGTAGATCTGGACCTCTATCGCTGTGGTGCTCAGAGCCTATTCCTGTGCAGCCAGGATGAGTGCCTGTGTGCTGTCCTGTAGGCCAGCCCTCTCTAGCCATTGGTAGGATTTCTTGAGATCAGCCACTTCAGTTATGTTCAGGTGGTGCATCCCATGTAGGGGCTTGTCCTCCCACGATGGTCCCTCCTCCAGTACCTCCTCATCTCGCCATTGTCTGAGACATTCAGTGAGTATGTCATCTGTTGAAGCCCTGTCCTTAATGTAGTCATGGAGCTTGGATGTTTCATCCTGGATAGTTGCTCTCACGCTCACTAGTCCTTGGCCTCCCTCCTTATGGCTTGCGTACATTCTCAGGGTGCTGGATTTTGAATGGAAACCGCCATGCAGGGTGAGGAGCTTTCATGTCTTAACATCTGTGGTCTGAATCTCTTCCTTTGGCCACTTTATTATACCCGCAGGGTATCTGATCACTGGCAGGGCGTAGCTGTTTATTGCCAGGGACTTGTTCTTGCCATTGAGCTGGCTTCTTAGGACTTGCCTCACTCGTTGGAGGTATTTGGCTGATGCCGCATTCCTTGTTAGGATAGGATAGGATAGGATAGGATAGACTTTTATTGATCCCACAGTGGGGAAATTACACTGTTTTGGCAGCACAATAGAAGAACTGTTCATTATGTTGCCTGTTCAAGGTTGCCATTTTCCTGTGGTATTCCCAGATACTTGTCCTCAGTGTCTGCTATTGTTCCTTCTGGTAGTGAGACCCCTTCAGCGTGGACTGCCTTGCCTCGCTTTGCCACCATCCTACTACATTTCTCAAGCCCGAATTACATCCCGATATTGTTGCTGTAGATCCTGGTGGTGTGGATCAGGGAGTCTATGTTCCGTTCGCTCTTAGCGTACAGCTTGATGTCATCCATGTAGAGGAGGTGACTGATTGTGGCCCCATTCCTGAGGCAGCACCCATAGCCAGTCTTGTTGATTATTTGGCTTAGGGGGTTCAGACCTATGCAGAACAGCAGTGGGGACAGGACATCACCTTGGTATATGCCACATTTGATGGACACTTGTGCAAGTGGCTTAATTATTGGCCTCGAGGGTGGTTTTCCACAACCTCATCGAGTTCGCAACGAACACTCTTAGAGTCCTGTTGATGTTGTACAGCTCAAAGCATTCAGTGATCCTTGTGTGTGGCATCGAATGCCTATGGCCTTGGTGGAGGTCTGCGCTCTCCGAGTGCATTTCTAGTTAAGTTCATAAAATACCATACTATGCTATACTTTAACACTATAGAGTTCTAGATTAATTAGGATTACAATAGGGAGTTTAATACAATTGTACAAGTGAAATAGGCCTACAATGCCATATTAGATCCAAAATGTGCTACATTTAGATACTACTCTTCAGCAAATTATGCTGAAGCTCATCAAATATGACATTAAATTTAACCAGCATGGGCCAATTAAAATACAGGCTGTATTTAGACAAATGTAAACCTATACTATATAGGGCATAGCTTTTGTAGTAGTCAGACAACACTGAGAGCTAAGAGGACACTACAATTATTTGATCTTTATTTATCTGTCACCTGTTGCCCTTTAGAAGAAAACTAACATAAACTAAACTACATCTAGTCACTACTTCACACATCCCTCAAGGCCTGAGTCCCATGTTCTCAAGTTAAGACAGCAGACCATTTAATACCATGTCATTCTCTGACACCAGTAACATCAGGCTTTGGAAGCTGTAAGGACACTACATCTATATTTCCCACTGTTGGGCACCTATTAGAGGGTCATTTGCAAAATATTACAATATATTACAGGTCATGTATATGATTACAATAATACAATAATTCATATAATACTAGACCTGCAAGCAGGTATCACCGGGGTCCAAGCCTTCGGTGCAAGATGGAACTTGCGACTTACAGAGGTCATGCAAGTTGGGGCGACAGGAAACAGGTTGGGAGGGATGTCATTATTGCCCATATATGCACCACTTCCTGTTTTTCCTGCAACCTACAGGAAGTTATTCCTTTGTAACACTGGTATTTTTTGAAAGATCAAAATTATATTTAAACGTCTTAGTCATGGGGTACGACAGATTCTATCTATCAAATATCATGCAGATCGGACCCTGCGACTTGAGGTAGTGTAAAAAAGTAAATTGAGCTTTCTTCGCAATTTTTCAGAAAAATATTTTAAGGCAGAATTCTCAGAAATCTCGGGGAACACGTATATGTAAGAATATCTAATGTGTGACATGCCAAAATGCTCTCACCTTGATTATGGCACCACCTGCTGGTGGACCTGTATGGAATTTGGGAGACTTCCTCTGAGGCTCATGAGAAACATTTTTTCCAAGTATGGTGTTGATAGGTGAGACTGAAGATATGCACCCATTCGTGTTTTGACTGTTACGCACAGGAAGTTGTTCCTGTTGTTTTGTTTTGGAAGTTCCACAGGATCTTCCAAAAGGTGAAGCTTTTTCCAAGAGAACTGATTGGTCAGTATCTGCTTTTATAGATGCTGATCTCTTATCTAGAACATAACCTACTCTCGACCAGGTTAGCGTCTCAGCACAATTTGCCATGGTGATCTAGCCAGATTAAAAGAGAATCACTTTCGTGATAACTGAAAACCAAGATTTTGAGCTGAAGTTACCTCGCTAACCCTCAAATCCAGCTTCGTAGTACAGGCCTCTGCAGTCATATGGCCTGGGAATATATGCTGATCATAACCGTTCCCACAAAAGCCAGAAATAAGTGGGTGTTAGTAGGTTTTTTGTTGAGGGAGAACGAGGCTTTTGGTCTTACTTACCTAAAGTATCTGAAAGATTTCCTCTAAATTGTATCTTGTATATAGAAATAAATATCTTGCTGCGAATGATCACAGCAGAGTTAACCTAGGGGGCTTAACTGAATAATCCTGGTTAGACCTAACATCAATTTTCACTTGGGGCTTAAACTGTTCCACTAACGCGATTCAGCCAAGTCTAGTCAATGCTAACTCAAACCAGGCTATACAAGCAGGCATTGTGCGCAAGCACGCAGTATTTAAGCAGCCCACATCAATCGATCATGGAACAGTGGGGAACAGCCAATAAGATGTCACAAAAGGAGGTGAAAAGCAGGGCTGCTTTTTTCTCAGCGGCCAAGCAAACTATGCTGATAGAGCTTTCTGAAGAATATAAAGTGACGATCACAGAACCCGTCTGTACTGCTGCATTAACAGAGCCAGAGAGACAGCATGGCAAAAAAAAAAAATGCAGACTGACTAAATGCATGAGAAATGCAATCCTACTTTTTGTTTTATTTGTAGTTGTTAATAAATTGACATTTAGATCACTAGGTACAGTTGGACTGGTTACATTATCAGTATGCAAGATTATATCAGATATAATTTCAAAATTAAGGTGTAGGGTTCACTTGGGATAATTTACATAACTACAATGAATTTACTGTTAAATTGCCTGGTTGTGTGAGCTGTGTGAAGCCTGTCTGAAGAAGAAAGAATGATGAAATTGATAAATTAAATAAGAATTAGCAACTACACAATCAGCTACATTTTGACATGTATTCTTTCACAGGATGTCGACTCGATCTACAAGCGCCATCTGCTAATGAAAACCAAAAACTCCATATGGAGTGCAAGTACTACCTTTTACCACAGCAGATGATCACAGTTTGGATGTATTTACTGTGTGTGTGTTTCATCTTCACAGCTAGAACAAAATAATGAGACTATTACAAATCTTTATTACGCTTTTGTAAAATTATGCTTGTTGAGCTCTCAGTCCTGGAATTTGAACCAACATCCCACAGTCCAACTCTTTAACCAGTAGGGCACAGATTACATACAACCATAGCTGATTGTTTGACTCAATCCAAAACAAAAGTTGCATGAATTAAACCACAGATTAATTGAAATAGGTGTGTAAAATTAATCAAAAGTTTGGTCACATTGTGAGAAAAAAATGTCTAAACTTTTATTTCCGCACAGCCATGACAAAAGTGACGCCAGCAGAAGCATCTTTTGTGATTGTGTTTCTGCCCGTCAGGAATTATTTGACACGCAGCTAAAGTAAGCTTGTCAGTAAGTCTGCCATGTAGCAGGCTAGTTCAGTGGTGTAAGTTGCCATGGTTACTTAGCAGGGTGTCACATAAGCCACATTAGTGGAACGGATCACTCACTTAAATTAGTGAGATTTATCAAAATAAGCCAGGCTTTCCCCTAATCTGCCTTGATGGAACACCCCATGGTACAGCAGAAGTGTCAACAAAGCAACAATTGAATAAAATGGAACATGAACAGAATTGTTTAGAACAAAGTAGAGCAATAAATCCAGTGGCCATCAACCCAACCACTATTGGCACACTGATGTTAGCTTAATGGAATAATGGTCTGCCTGCATTAAGAGCATTAGAGACAAAAGAAACCACAAAACCAGGCAAGACGGGGCACTTCTCTATGCAAGATGTGTGATAAACAGAAAAAGTCCTTAGCATTCAATAATATCCACACTCATTATGAATTTAATTCGTTTTAAAAAAATGTATTTAGTGGAGGTTTTGCCCATTAAGCCCTCGCAAGTGTGGAGAGGCGTGTCATGGTAATAGGAGAGGAGGGGTGGATGATGTGGATAGATGTTGAGAGGTGCAGGTCCCTGCTATAGACAAGTAGGTTAGGTAGTTGATGGAGGGAGGAGGGGTTTAAGTGGTTCCAGCCCCTATAATAGGTAAATAATTATGAGTTACGGTTGTGTTTCTGCCGTTTTCCTTCTGCTGCGCATGGATATGATTCCGTGAATGAGGCAGTCTGTCACGGGTGTAGGTTGGACCCAAGAGGAGCACAAACACCAGAGCAGGGTTCACAATCACTTTATTGCCCACAATAGACAAAAGCATAGAACAGTTCAATGATTAAACCCAGGTCCTCTGCTTGCCAGTGTTAGAGCGAGTTTGTTTTGTAGAACAGAAGAGAGGAGACTAAAATCCTTTTAACTATTTAATATGACAGTAATGAAAGAGCATGGACCATTGTCTGTTCAGAAATCACAGTCTGCAAGCAGTTAGCTGCAACCACCTCACAGAAAAAGGGTACCTAACTTACTGTTACACAGAGTTTTATAATAAACTGTTGGAGCAGTACTGTGGATTTAGTCTCAGTCCGCCCATTGTTGGCACACAAGCTATGTCCATAGCCTCTTGGTGCTACTGCTTTCTGGCCACCGCCCTCCGGAAGGAAGACAGTTTACCCCACAATTGCCCTTATTTGGCTTTTTCTATCTCGTGTCTGAGGTCATCTTCACCTGGGTTTATGACTTTGATGTAGCTCTTCAATGGGCTTCTTGTGCTACATCTGCCTTCAGATATGTGAATATGTGTAGGGGTGTTTATCTGTGTGTGTCTCTTGAAACTAAGTGTGTGCGCTGCATACTCCCTTCCTCAGTACTGTGTGTCTCGAAACTCTGTTATCTGTGTGCTGGTACCTGTTGGTATGTGTGGCATATTTAATCTGTGTTTCAGGCCTTGTGTGGTTTATACTTTAAGCAGCATGTATTACTAGTGTCATGGTGTAGATAATTGCTAATTTTTTCCAAACCTAACACCAGGCAATAACAATTCCTCTCAGCCAACAGGGTAGACTGACAGAGGCTGAGACAGCATCAGGGTCTTGAAACAGAAGTGCGTAGCAGCCCAGAACACACACACGCGTGGGGTAGTGATGTGGTGGGCTGATGGCTCCGACAGGGTCAGGGGATAGAACGCTTCCTCACCGGTGAAGCGACGAGCAGCAAAAGAAATACAGAAATCTCACAATGGGACAGAAGGCAGGCAGGGTTACCGGGGCAGAAATGTGGAGATGTGGTTGGGGAAGGCAGGGTCGAATATATTGGGTGATATTGGCTCTATTGTCTGTCGCAGTGTAATTACAACACTCCTGTTTCCTTCGTATATTATTATCATACTGAACAACATTTTAAAATCTCCCAGTCGACTAGTATGTGCAAGGCTTTATGGGTAAGCCGGACGCACGGAGGATACACACAAGCATCCTTGGAATTTCGGCAAAAGAAGGACTCTGTCCTTCCGAGGATCCTGGACATTGGAACAGTCCTTCGGCGGATATCGATGACGTAGTGTCCTTCAGCCGTTTGTGGATCCTTCCTTGACTTTGGAACGCAGCAACAGTCTTTGGCTAGTTCACATCTTGTTTTGTAGTGTCCAGGGCAAATATCAACCCAGGGACAATAAAATGTCTGTCTATCCATCCGTTTGTCCATCTGCTAGCTAGCGAGACAGTCAAGTGGCCGTTTGTTATTGAAACTACCAAAGGCAGTTTAACAGGTGAGATTGGTGGATTTTGTGTTTTTATGTTTTTAGCTGAGCTAGAACTGAATATATAAAGTTAAAACAGAGGTGATGCTCTTCTGTTCACAAGGATGATGGTTTATACTTCTGTTTTTCACATATTGACAGACTTTGACAGTAGTTGTTAGTATGCATGCAGCAATACTGGAGGCCAAGCAATCACCAAAATGTACAAGTCATTTTAAGTCTCCCTGATGCAGTCTGTACATACCAGTTCTCACAGAGGAGCATCAAAGAACTCACTTTGCAGATACAACGAAAATTGAAAGGTGTTCCCACAGAGCCATTTTGCTTGCTTGTTCTTCTTGCAGTCCATAATGAGTTATTTTGTTTTATAGACATTGAGGTTCAAGTTGTTACCTGAGCACAAGAGTTCCAGGTTATCTACCTCAACCCTGTACGCTGTCTTGTCATCATTCCTGAGGAGTCCAACAATGGTGTTGTCATCTGCATCTATCTATAATTCAAGGAACATCTGTGACCCTGTGGACCGTTAGACGGATCAACCTGAAATTTTGGATACACGTTGAGCACAGCCCAGTGGAGTGCCTTTTGACTATTTGAAGATTTTTGAATTCATATTTTTTCGAAAGATTTCATTATAGATGATTATTTACGTAGGACGTGTCGCGGCACGATACTTTGTGTGACATTCTGGCCGTGACATTGTGGGTAATGTAGGCAGGAAGTCGGCCTTTATGCATGTCAACAGTCTGAGCACTCACCAGAAAGTGTGTTTTCTGAAAACCCTGAGTATGTTAACCCTGAAATGAGGGAAACTCCTGGTTTTCCGTTCCAGAAAGGGGGATAACAACAGCTTCGGCTGAGTCATACAACATAACATAACCTGCTCGGGAGCAGGTTTTCTTCAACAAACTCCGGGTTTCTCTCTGTCTCTTCCCTCTTTAGAGACAGACCTTTTCATTTCCTCGTTGATTCAAACCGCTTATCGAAACACATTAATTAACAGCCCTGTGCATACCAGAGATGGTCTGTGTTTTTCTATGGAGAGAAGTGTTCAGACATTCTAGTTCTCGAATCACAGCTTCTACTACCACAAGACCCAGCACAGTGCTGCCTTTACTGAATTGTTGTTGCAGACCATTAGCATTAGCTGCACTCGGTGAACTGCTATCTGCCATCTCCCCCAGGGACGTGAGGACAGAGTCATACTGTGAGAGCACAGACCGGATGGCACTTTGTCAGTCCATCTAGTTTGGCAGAAAGGTTTCAGAGCATTGTAGGTACCATGATCAGGTGTAGCAATCTGATGAAACATCTCTTTATATTTACCAGAAAGTCCACATAAGGTTCCCAAATGATGAACCCAGTCAAGTGCATCTTTCACCATTTTTGAAGCTGTGCAGGCCTTTTGTGTGACCAAGTTTACACAATGTGCTCCACAGTGTACATATGCAGCTAGGGGTTGTTTCTGACTGATCAGAGCCTGTGCAGTACTTGCCAGACATATTGGCAGCGCCATCATACGTCTGCCCACGTAATGCTGACAAGGGCAAGTTTAACCTGCAAAGTACGTCTAATGCCATGTATGTAAGACACTCCCCTGTGGTTTCTGTCACAGAATAGAAACCGATGAATTACTCTTGAGGAATTAAGTCATGGTCGACATATTTGAGACACACTGACTCTTGTTCTTTGCCTGAGATGTCTTGTGTTCCATCTACAACTAAAGCACACTGAAAGACATTGAATGGTATCAGCTATTCGTCTGAATATGTCATTGCTCATTTGGCTCAGAATCTCATTCTGTATGAGCGTACTGGTGTAATCCTGCTTATGTGTCTCCAACCATTTTTGTAAGGCTGGATCATCTTCTGCTTTGTCTTTAAGAAGCTGGGGCAGGTTTCCCATTCCCTGAGCATGACCTCTTAAAGCTAAGCCTTGTCGAGCTAAATACTTGATGGAACAAACAATCTTAAGCAGTGCCTGCCTGGCTTCGTCTTGTTGCCTGGCTACAACTGAGGACAGTTGTGAAGCTACAGTGTTCCCCCTCATGAGCAGATACAGTCACTGCATGGACATGTGAGAGGCTCTTTGCATGAACTGAAAACTTCTCAACTGCTCTTTTCCAGTTTCTAAACCCTGTACTAACAAAGGCAGGGACTGACTTGCTAGCAAATGGGGACTTTTTGGAAAAGATTTTGGCACAGTGGAAACATAAAACCTCTTTTCAAGTGGCACTGTAGTGCAGCCATAGAAATTTTACAAATCAACTTTGTTGAAAGGATAAAACATAGTTGGCTCGTTTCTGCACAACAATAAACCTGGGATGAGCTTGTGCAGGCTTGGTACACGTGGTAATATCTGAATCATCGACTTGTCTGTCCCTGCTGTCTGTATTCAGCTCATGTGGCTCAAATAAAGCTAAATAAAACTAATAGTAATAAGTGACAAATATTAAAAAGTTTAAGTACACTATTGGGTTTTTTTTTAATTCAGAGAATGGCCTCATCAGAGCATGATCATTTTAACTGCTCATCTGAAACCTCTCCACAGACTGGAATGATGCTCTCACCCTGTCTCTCTCTGTAAGGAAAATCACATGATCACACCTATGGATAACTAAAACTGTATGTTTTTGGCCTGCTTAACAACAACATTGTAACTCTTTGACCTCATTACCTGGTCACCTGTGCATTCTCTCCCTCTCTGATCCTTCTGTCTTCCTTTTGCTACTACATTCAGCTTCCATCTGATACACACACATACACATTGTACAGCAATCATTTTAGTTATTGCGTGTTCAGTAATGATCAGTGTGTGTGTGTGTTTGTGATAATCCTTGTCAGAAACCAAAGGGGAGTGTTTTGTGAACATGACAGGAAATAATGATAAGGATATCATGTTGATGGTGATTTTTTTGACTTCTTGTATTTAAATTGTGCCTTGTCAGAGCAAACCATTCCTACCCGCTCATCTGAAACCTCTCTCTCAGACCAAGACCACCCGGCAGACTATTGCCATATAACTGGAGGCACTGCAATAGACACAATTTTTAACTTCACCTTCATCCTCCCCCAGACACTTTATTTTTTCTGCACTTTTATGATTCAGTTGTAGTTTGACCTCCCTTGTATGCCCTCATGCTCTCCAAGCCCCTACCACTGATAGTAATATGTTACTTTGGAGAGGGGACTTAAATTAATAATTCTAGCTCTCCTATTCTTTAAAACCATGCAACAACACTTGGAATCACAGAACAAATCTATATGTTTATGGTGATAAGTCAGATTTTTATCTGATACAGGGAAACAAAACCTGAACTCTTCATCTGGCCTTTTAGGCATTTTATTAGTTTGTATTAATAGAATTCTGCAGTATTACAAGTATCTACATGTTTACAATGCATTGCAATGAAAAGATAATCTTAAAAAAAAAGTCCTAATAAACTCTTTTTTTCTGTTTTCAGGGGTGAAAATTGTAGACAAGATCTGACAGGACCACCAGCACTGCCACAACAACTAAAACCAGGAACTGAAATAGATTTATGTTTAGAATATCTGTTTTGTCTGGTCTTAACTGAAAAAGCAGCACAGCAGTGACTGATTCTGTGATGTTAGACCTTGAACACTAATTTAAAAATGCACTGAAAGGTACACAGTCACTGTTACACCAGTTGTTTGTCATAATTTGCATTTTAGGCTAACTCATCATGCTTAATCCAAAGATCAAACTGTAATTTTATCTCAATCAACTACTTAAAAATCAACACCAGTCTAGACATAGCTAAAAAGCCAAACAAAAGCCCTCTTCTTGCTGTAAAATTAGCCTGCCAGACATAGTGAGCCAAGATGGCTGACCCCTACCAAAACAACAAATACCTACAAGGAGGGGGTGACAGCTATGGGACTTATGGAGAAGGTGGTGGTCCTGATGGCTATGGTTATAGGGGAGATTACCCACCCCAAGAAGAGGATGCTGCGAGTGATGTGACCGAAGGACATGATGAAGAGGATCAGATGTATGAAGGAGAATATCAAGGGATACCACATCCTGACGAGGTGAAAGCTGCACAGAGTGCTGCACGGTAAGTCACAGCCTATTTGTTGCCCATGGTGAGAGGCGTCGAGCTGGTGTGGGCTTACTTATAGCGCCCCAGCTCAGCCGCCATGTGTTGGAGTTCTCCCCGCAGAATGAGATGATCGTTTCCCTCCGCCTTCGGGTGGGAGGTAGGTCTCTGACTGATGTGTTTTCCGCCTACGGGCCGAACTGCAGTGCAGAGTACCTGCCCTTTGTGGAGTCCCTGGATGGAGTACTGGAAGGTGCTCCAACCGGGGACTCCATCGTTCTGTTGGGGGACTTCAACGCCCATGGCCTCCCCGATCTGAACCCGAGCGGTGCTTTGTCTTTGGACTTCTGTGCCAGTCACTGCTTGTCCATAACAAACACCATATTCAAGCATAAGGGTGTCCATCAGTGCACGTGGCACCAGGACACCCTAGGCTGGAGGTCAATGATCGACTTTGTAGTTGTGTCATCTGGCCTCTGGCCGTATGTCTTGGACACTCGGGCAAAGGGAGGGGCTGAGCTGTCAACCAATCACCACCTGGTAGTGAGTTGGATCCATTGGCGGGGGAGGAAGCTGGACAGACTCGGCAAACCCAAATGAATGAGGGTCTGCTGGGAACGCCTGGCAGAACCCCCTGTCAGGGACATTGAGTAAGAGTGGACCATGTTCTCCACTTCCATTGTAGACGCAGTTGTTCGAAGCTGTGGCCGTAAGGTCTCCGGTGCCAGGGGTTCGGGGGACTCCTGAGGCAGCTGAAACATGCTTGGGCAGTCGCAGAGGCAAAAACTCGGGACTGGAGAAAGTTCGGCGAGGCCATGGAGGAGGACTACCGGTTGGCCTCGAAGAAATTTGGGCAAACCATCCAGCGTCTCAGGAGGGGGAAGCAGTGCTCCGCCAACACTGTTTACAGTGGAGGTGGGGAGCTGTTGACCTCGACTGGGGACATTGTCGGGCGGTGGAAGGAATACTTCGAGGATCTCCTCAATCCCGCTGACACGCCTTCCCTAGAGGAAGCTGGGCCAAAGTCACCGAGGTAGTCCGTAAACTGCCCGGTGGCCAAGCTCCGGGGTGGATGAGATCCGCCCTGAGTACCTCAAGTCTCTGGATGCTGTGGGGCTGTCTTGGTTGACATGTCTCTGCAGCATCGTGTGGCAGTCAGGGACAGTGCCTCTGGAATGGCAGACCGGGGCGGTTTGGATGATGACCAAAAGAAAAAGATCCCGGACACAAGCCGCCGAAATGAGTTTTCTCAGCAGGCTGGCGGGGCACTCCCTTAGAGATAGGTTGAGGAGCTCTGCCACCCAGGAGGAGCTCGGAGTAGAGCTGCTGCTCCTCCACATCGAGAGGAGTCAGCTGAGGTGGCTCGGGCATCTGTATCGGATGCCCCCTGGACGCCTCCCTCGGGAGGTGTTCCAAGCATGTCCCACCGGGAGGAGACCCAGAGGAAGACCCAGACACGCTGGAGCGACTATGTCGCCCGGCTGGCCTGGGAACGCCTTGGGATCCTCCCTGAAGAGCTGGAGGTGTCTGGGAACGCCTTGGGATCCTCCAGGAAGAGCTGGAGGTGTCTGGGGAGAGAGAAGTCAGGGTGTCCCTGCTCAGGCTGCTGCCCCCGCGACCTGGTCCCGGATAAGCGGTAGAAGATGGATGGATGGATGGATGGATGGATATATTTACCGGTCAAAATGCAACAGTATACCCTTTTCAGTTTTCAATTCAATTTTATTATTTAGCCCAGAATCACACATCACATATTTGCCTCACAGGGTTTTACGGTCTGTACAGGGTTGAAACCCTCTGTCCTTTGACCCTCACAGCATACACAGAAAAACTGCTACAAATAAAATACATTTTAGGAGGGGAAACAGGGAAATTAAAAAAAAGTCAAAGACAGAGGAGGCTTGCCTTTGAATGCAAGGCATTCAAATGATGATAATGGAGGCATGGGGATGGTGGATAGCTCCAGGTTCTGTCGATGTATTACTACAAGACTGCCACCACAGCCAGTGCTGCTGTGGGAATAACAAGGGGGACAGGCTTCATTTAACATGGAGTTTTGACAGTGCAGCAGGTCAGCAGGTCAGTTGACAGTGCAGCAGGTCAATTCTAACGACAAGTTCTAACAATTTCAAAAACTGGCTTGTAGGTAGCAGATTACAAACCAAAGCACAAAAAGGGCATTCACAACAGGCGGGGAAGCGGCGACAGCACACGCCAACTGACAACACAAAAGGCCAAGTGTCCTTGCCCCTAAAGTTATGAAATTCCAGGCCTGCTTGTGACCATAAACGTCTGAGTCCAGCTTCAAGGGCTTCTTTAACAAAGCAATCGATATGAATGAATTTTTTTACTAGTTCTGTTTAAACTTCCAACATCACAGTTAGAAATTGCTACCCCCTGAAACTCTTCTGCTCCCTCTGTTTTGTTATAGTTTTTATTCATTCATTCATTATACTTCCATTTTACTAAGCATCGCTTCCAACACAACTAATGCGCTACTTTTATTACATGTACCATTAGAAGTAATGGAGGCCAAAGAGTAGCTAAAGATTTCACACACTGAGCAGGAGATGGCTAGCTACTAAGCTAAGTAGCTAATAGAACTGAGCAACATAGAAATAAATGGGATTAGCGATAAAGTCGCTACAAGAAGGAGAGGGATATAAGTGCTCAAGCAAAACTAGTGTATGTGTGAATAAAGCGGACAGTTATCCGCTATAAGCTGAACTTTAATACCCTTTTTCCACCAGAGCCGGTTACAGGCCGGTTCGGAGCCGGTGAAAAATAATAAAATGAAAAATACATGTTTTTCGTTTGGCCGTTTTGGTCACGATATGCTTCCCTGATCTAGTATGGTTAAGCCTACTTACCAACCTATCTTCTTTTCACTTTTCTCCCTCTATACCTGTATTGTAAATACAGGACGCATAGCTATTCTTCTTAGTGGTATAAAGTCTTATGATCCTTCAATTTAGGGTCTCTATGGCTCTTTTGATATGATATTATCACAAACACACCATTACTGTGATTGTTAAGTCTGTCATTTAGCCAATGACCAATTGTCTACCCACCAATTTTTTTTCATTTTTTTTCAATTGTTCTTTATAGTTTTTTTTTTTATAGTTTGTTCTGTTTTTTTTTATTTTTTTGTTTTCCTTACCTCTGCTCTCCTTCCTGTATATTTTACATGTCCTTGCTTAAAAGATTTGTGTGCCTGTTTTGTCAAGGGATGGGGAATGGGTGGGATGGGGAATGGGTGTGATGGGCTGGGGTGTTGGTAGTTTGTACTCTTTGACTTTCATATAATATATATAATGTAAAACTACATTTGTGCTTTAAAAATGTAATAAAAAAACATTGGTTAAAAACAATTATCTTCGTGTTGAATGGTTTTGAATCCCATAATCAACTTCACCAATAACAGCCTTCTTACAGAAATCAGAAATTGTCAGTGTAGAATCAAATCAAAGATTTAATTCAATGTTAGCAAAAACATTCACATTTTTTGCCATATTTATGTCTTCTTATTCTTGTTCTTTCTCTGTGTCCAAGGGCTAAAGCTCGAGCACCCGGCAGTGCGGTCACTGAACTAGAAGAGTTATCTGAACAATATGAGGACATCATGGTGGACTGTGGCCACGGGAAGTTCCAGTGGACACTGTTTATAGTGCTGGGCCTGGCTCTAATGGCTGACGGAGTCGAATGTTTTGTGGTGGCATTTGTTCTGCCATCTGCGGAAAAGGATCTGTGTCTCTCTAATGCAGAGAAAGGAATGTTGGGTAAGGACTTTGGTGATTTACTGGCATTGGGTAACATAAACACGCACATGCTTTCATTGTTCATGTATGGTTTCCACTTCCAACAGTTTTGGACTGGACTGCAGCAATGCAATGAGTCACAAGCACAATAAATACAAAAGGCAGTCCCTGA
>CAFUXE010000845.1:143973-180595 GCA_903364295.1 Serranus cabrilla | reverse complement strand
GTGCACTGCTCATGTATTGGTGGTATCCAAGTTACACCAATATACAGTCACCTGTAAAGTGGCCTGATGAATTGTATCCACCTTAACCATGTACTGTTAAATATGTCATATATATCATATAAATGTGATCTGTCAAGGGGGCTTGGGGCGTCAGCCACTTGTGGGTTATTGCTTTTTAACTGCAGCCAACAGAATTATCATTAGAGATCAATCCAATTATATACATTTTTCATAATGAAATATTATTACAAACAATATAAAATTATCCAATTGTGTGTAAATTGGATTGTTTAAATAACACTTATAATAACTAGAAAAGCACTCCGAGAGCGCAGACCTCCACCAAGGCAGTAGGGTCAGTTATGCAATATCAAATTGCACCACTTGTCTTGTCGAGTACACTGACATTGAAATATTTCATCCACTAGATGGCAGCAGTTAGTGAAGGCAATATAAATTCCAGATGGTGATCTGGTTCACCAACCACCACCAAAATCTAATCACCTGTTCCTTGTCCCAATACACACACCCGAAAATGTCATCCAAATCTGTGCAGTACTTTTTGAGATATTTTGTACACAAACAAACAGAAAGACAAACAGACACTTGTGTCGGAGAATTTAAAGCTAGAATGTCATAAACTAAGAGCAATATGGAATTGTCTCAGTTAAAACTGGTTTCATTGCATGCACGAACACAGGAAGTTACAGGGTGGCGCACACTGTGGTCCCAATAACAGGAAACTCAGTTGTCCTGAAGTCCTCAGGTCGGGAGAACTGAGGTAAGCGTCTGGAAGTCTGTGAAAAGTCCCACACACACACACACACACACACACACTTGAGTCTGACACACAGGAAGTTAAGGTACAAAATGTTCTGACACAGAGATAGAGCGTGGCTGTTTCCTCAAACCTTGTCTGTGTGGTGTCAATTGAATCTGAATATGTCTAATTAAATCCCGCATAAGGCTAAAGTTTTTCCACAACACGTGCAGGTGAAAACATGACCTCCTTGGTGGAGGTAATAAATACAAACCCTGCCTCTCTCTCACACACTGTCAGCCAAGTGAGAGTCAGTGATTTCTGGAAGTTTATTAGAGCATTCATTAAATCTTGCAGTGTAATTAGCTAATGGATAGCAAGGCGGCAGGAATAAATCAGCCTGTTGGATAGGGAGCCTGCAGTTAAATTGGGATGGTGAATCTGTATATACTGCTTACTGTAAATGTGTTAAATGTTGCTAAATATGATGCTCCCATTGACTTTTATGTTCATGCCCGGTTTTGCAGATTTGTCAGCTTCAGCAGTCTAAGCCTCACTTATTTTTCCTTGATGTGTGCTTGAAAATTATTTTTGGTTGAGTAGGAGGGAAAAATTAGATGGAGGACAGCAGATCTAAGTGTCCGACATCATAACCCCTACTTTTCCACTTTCCACTTGATGCATGTGCGCTGTGGAATGGCTGTGTCGTGCGGCGGAGCCATTAGGTTTCCATTCTAGTCAATGTGTTTGTTTCTACCGGTTGCAGACCCAGCGCAGCTGATACGCACAGCTTCTATTTTTGGCGGACTCCAGAGACAAACACAGCAATTCAACACAGAGCAGATTGTGCAGAACACGAAGTTACCAAAATAAATGCATCCTGTTAATGACTAAATAAAATACACCGTGTTCACAGCAGATCCTATTTCCCTGTGGTGCACCATGAAAACGTCACAATCAGAGGAGACAAGCCCAAATTCAGGTCAGATGGACCCTCCGATATCAGTGTGATGACATAGTACATTCAGTACACAAACTGAAACACTGACTGACGACGACCACAGTGAATCATAGTTCATTGGAGAGGGCAGGGGAGCTCCAGGGCAGAAGGTCGCGGTAGTGCACCCATTAGGATGGTTGCCTACCGCGAGTAAGACACGAAAACCAGAAAAATAAAATAATAAAGAAGTTTTAGTCTGGAGTGAGGGGCGTACTTGTGCAACTCTGTGCTCAGGCTACATGGCACTATATGAGAGAGGCACTAGACGGGTTGGGAGCTATCTGAAGTAGAGAAAAGAGCAAAACATTTCAGGAAGTGATTCAGTATTTTACGTTCTCAGTAATTCATTCCTTTCGAGCGAAGCGTTCGCGAACGAGACATCACTTCGAGTGGCTGACTCTTGCGTCGTGTTGGTGTAACCAGGTTCTAATCAGCCCTTCAACTAAACCCCTACAAAAACACCACTAGGTCTGGGATCACTACTTCTTTACTTTTAGTAAAGTCCTGGTTCAGGGGATAAAGATAAGATGGATACCAAATGCACTGACTTTTAATAACTAATTTGTCTTTGGCTGTTGATCATCACTCATCACTCCCATTTCATTCATTATCCGTAACCGCTTATCCAGATGACATTGGGCAAGAGGCAGGGTATACCCTGGAAAGGACGACAGCAAGCCGGGATTGAACCGGCAACCCTCTTGCTGTGAGGCAAGAGTGCTAACTACTACACCACTGGATGGTGACTGCTTTTACACCTGGCACTGGGCAGTCCTTTGTGTTTATCATCAGCAGTCTTTCTAAAAACCTTCGGTGCCCCTCTGCAACCACCCGACTCAGCAGCAAACAGGGTGGTGGCTGTAGCAGTGAAACAAGTTCTGTCTTATACCTTCTCCATTCTCCCATCTTACCTCAGTTTGGTCCAGAGCAGTGTTTTTCTCCAAGACTGTGTGTCTGTGTATGAGTCAGCAAACTTAGCCAGTGTGGTCTTTGTCCTGACCTTGGAAAGAGCTGAACAGTATGTTAGCTCTGCCCAAAATTCCAAGGACATAGTTTAAAAATAGATATATACATTCCAGCTCTCCCTTCTATGGCTAGGTCCAAGGACTTTATTGTTTTTTATTTATTATTATTATTCTAATGATGTGTTTAGTAAAGTATGTCTAGATGGCGTGTTATATTTAAGACTCAATATGCTTAGTCACACTCAGTGCTCCTGTGTTGCATAACCATCTGCATTCTGGGGTGTAGTGTTGCCAGCTTGCCAGTCTCTGGCATCAGTCACTTGGGTGAAACAGAGGTGCACTGCTCACTGTGGTTGCTCATTGAGTTCTTGAAAATGTAAGGGCAAAATGAGCCGGGGGTACTTACAATAAACAGTTGAGATACTCTCATGAATATCTAAAATGTTCTTATTCATGTGACTGATGTGAGCCCACAGGCCAATCTCTATTTCTCTTCCTCTGTGCAGGTCTGACCGTCTTCCTGAGCATGATGGTGGGAGCGTTGTTGTGGGGCGGTCTGGCAGACAAAGTTGGCCGTCGTCGCTGTCTGATCGTGGCATTAGCAATAAACTGCGTTTGTGCCTTCCTGTCGTCATTCGCCCAAGGCTATGGCTTCTTCCTCTTCTTCAGGCTGTTAACTGGCATTGGGTAACATAAACACGCACATGCTTTCATTGTTCATGTATGGTTTCCACTTCCAACAGTTTTGGACTGGACTGCAGCAATGCAATGAGTCACAAGCACAATAAATACAAAAGGCAGTCCCTGACTTACTGAGTGATGTTGGAGTTTTTCCATTGGTCATTGCTCTTTAATGACAGACAGACAGACAGACAGACAGACAGACAGACAGACATATAGATAGATAGATAGATAGATTATCTTTTATTAGAGACAGGGCTTTATTTCTAATCAGAGAGAGAGAGAGAGAGAGAGAGAGACAAAGAGAGAGAGAGAGAGAGAGAGCGAGAGACCAAGATCTACAGCATGTTCCCAAAACCAGAAAGTTATTTTTGGAGGATGTTTTTGAAATCTTCCCCCTTTTCTAGGGTATCAGAACGAAATGGAAATTAGTAAAATAACCCAAAATGATGGCGTTATTTTATTATTGCTTTGTGGTGTTTCACTCATTAACGTTGACAGCCTCAAACAAGTCAGTGTTTGGGGCTCACACACACACACACACACACACACATAGTGCCACCCCCTTTTGAAGCATATCACCAATACCATAATCCCAACAACAGGTTGGACTGCACTAAATAGCACAAATCATCATCATCATTATCATGGTGAAAACTGGACATTCAGAGCAACAGAACCCTAATGAATATAGATTAGCCTCTTATACTTGTGTCCTGCTCCTTCAATTTACCAGCAGCTCTCGCACTGTGCTTGTCTGTCCCGGCACTGCCAGGACCTTGTGTCTTTTTCTGACATAACAAATGAACGTATTGGCGTCCCCTGTTGTTTTAATGTTGATATTGCTAATCTGATTTTTTTAACATTACCATAAAGGCCACAGAATGGGGCCTTGGGACGGCTATTCTGGACTTTGACAGAATTTCCGATTGGTCAGTCTGCCCCTGTTTGTAATGGATTCTCTGATAAGAATATTTGGTCATATTTTGATATGAAGCTTCCTTCTTTTCTGGTCCATTACGGTCTTAAAACAAATGAAATACTACCTGTATCCATTCAAAATTAAAAACCTTATATGATATGATATGATATGTAATTCTATTGTCTGTTCTACAGTAAAAACAGAAATGTGCCTTTGACACACACAGCAACAGATAAAAACAGTGCAGCCTATTTTGTGTTGTTTAGGGCAGTTTTTACAGAGGGGATGAATGATTTCTTGAAAATGTTTTTCCAGGCCAGTGGGGTTCTGTATTGTCTGCCTGATGGAGTGTTGCAGGGGGTGGGAGGGGTCCTCAGTGATGAGGGTGGCTTTCTTCACCACTGAGCACCTGTATAGTTCCAGGATGGACCAGGATGAAATGTTATAGATGAGATTGGATTCAATGAGTGATCTGTAAACAAGTGTTAAAATGTCTTTGCTGATGTTAAAAGTCCTCAGTTTCCAGAGCAAGTGGAGATGCTTTTATGATTTCTTGTAGACAGAGTCAGTGGCCCTCTTTCACAAAACTAGCGTACAATGGAAAAGTGGTCGTACAATCATTTTTACGCAAGACTCTGCATTTATCAATTTGGACATGAGTGGAGGGTACGATCAGATTTCACGTCTGTGTAACCCTGTGTTACAAAGCCTCATAAAATAAAAGCCTGTTAATAAAAACAGCCAATAAGAAAAACATTGCAAGTGATAAATAGAAAATAAATAGATTAACCTGGTTAACAAAAAAGGGCAGCAATGATATATTTTCATGCTATAATATTTAAATTAGACTTAAAAACTTGTAAATCCATGTTATTATTGCCACAGCCAATCAGGTTCCTTAGGTCGTGTATTTTTTGGATTGGAATGCTGGTGGAAACCTGCCACTGGTTGGGAACGATGCTGCTGTTGAGGAGGCAGTGAACCAGCCTGGTTAACACCCCACTTAGCTGGGTTGAGCATTCCTTTAGTACCCTGAGTGTTATGCCCCAGTCTAGGGGGCCTGGGACATAACATGAACAAGCCCCATTGTCCCCATCTCCTTAGTATTCACATACAACTGTTGGCTCAAAGGTCAATGAAAACATTTTACAAAAATTAATTCAAGGTAGTACAAGTAAATTAGGCTTCAGGGTGGACAAAGGCCAAAATAACAAACAAATCGTTTCTATCTGAAAAATAAGAAGTCTTACTGCAAAAACAAATGACAACAAAACCTACCTCCCTATCTAAATAAAACAGAAGAAAAAGGGGAAAAACAAAACTGACAGTCCACCCCTACTATCCAAACTGAACCTATTCAAACAAATCACCTAGTTCAACTAAATACAAAAAGAGTGATGTTGGGAGACGAGGAGGACGAGGGGAATGCCTGCTGCCACCAGCAGCCGCCATCTTGGCTGCTTTTATAGCAGGTGGCTCCGGCTGCAGCCAATCCCAGCCAGGGCGTGAAACCTCTCCACCAATCGAGCAGAGGCTATGGCACACCCCAATCTGCATACAAAAACGTTAACCAATAACGCAGGGCACACATACACAGCAGTTTAACACAACTAATGACCCCAGTCATAACATGAGTCTGAGTCTGTCAGGGCCAGTGGTTTTGTCAGGGTTCACTCTGAGCAGAATGGAGGTTACCAGCTGCTCATCAATGGTGGGAGCTTGGAGGGGGGAGCTGAGGGTTGCAGTAGTCTGGGTTGTTGGTGTGCTGTTGTTGTTTAAACGGGTGAAGAAGCAGTTTAGCTGTTATGCGAGGAAGATGGGGTCTGAGCAGGGGACCACTGCAGGTTTGGATGCTCTGCCTACCATGATTTTAAAGCCCTGCCATGCCTTTATTGCATTTCTTGATGTTAATTTCTTCTCCAAGCTGTCCTTATACTTAATTTTAGCCAGACCTCCTGAATTCCTTCTGCAGCTCCCTCTCCCTGACTGTGTCAACCTGTAGAAACGCCTTTTTCTTCTGGACTAAACATGTTTCCATGTACTTAGTAATCCACTTACAAGTTTAATGGGAGTAACAGTTTCTTCACAGAATAAAATGTATGTGGTGAGTACATTGGAAAGCATGTTAAATCATCCCCACAGTCACTGAAAATTAAATTAATTAAATCCCAGTCTGTCAACTCAAAACAGCCCTTTAATGACTCTGATGCAACCCCATTCCATTGCTGGTGGTTTTTGTGATGATTTCCCCTGTCTTTAATTGTGACCTGTATTTTGGTAGCACCAGGATGACATTGTGGTCAGACAGACCCAGAGGTGGGTGTGGTTTTGAAACATATGCTCCAGGTAAACTAGGTACACTAGAATTACAGTGATCAGTGAGAATTATTTGGGTAAGTAAAGTGGTCTGTAGTGTTTGCAGCAGTCTGTCTCCCTCACCGTGTAGTTGGTCACCCACCTCCTGTTGACTGCCATGCAGAGTCTGCCCCCCATCAACTTCTGTGTTCGGACTGCATCTCTGTCAAAGCGCATTGAATCCTTCCAGGTGAAAAATCTTTAGAGAGCCATGTCTCTGTAAAGCCAAAGTTACTGGCTGGTTGATAATCCAAATCCGACTTGATCAGAGATTCTAACATAAACAGCGTCCTATTCCGTAGTGATCGGACATAGGCGAGGATGAATGTAGGTAAAGATAGCCGACTGCCTCTCCTCCTCAGCCTGTTGTGTATCCCTCCTTTGGAACCTTTTCTTTTTTGCAATCGCTTTCACCTTTGACCCCTTAGTAACTCCAGAGGTATGTTGTTAACGCGAAGGAATGCATTGGCTGGTTTTGGGTGGAGGCTGCGTAGCTCAAACAAAAAGACCAGGCAGTAGGTGAGCTTACCTGGAGCAGCAGGAAATGACTGCGCCGGTTGTAAACAAACACAAAAACACACAAATGAAAAATGCCATAAACCACATGCACACACAAGCCATTTCAGCCTTCCTCACAGAACGAATGACTGTAGTCCACGGAGCCATACTGGCTTAGAAATTAGGTTGTTTACTGAGCACAGAATAGTGAATGTGATACAATACCACAAGCAGTTTGCACCGGAAGACTGCTTAGCTAATCACACTAACTAGGTCAAACTGGCAAAAAGGAGCAAAGGATTTTGAAGTGAGAAATCCATGAGGGAAGTGAGAACAGATGAATAAGGAAGTCTGGTGAAAAAATCTGAGGGCATCTGGTTCAGACGTAGGTAATGGTAATTAAGTGTTCTAGTAGGTGGGGATATGGCGGAAGAGGGGGACAGAGAGGCAGAATGTGACAACTAAACTATCCAACTATCTTAGGCTGTTCCTGCAACATGGTATTTAGGAATAGCTCCTCTGTCATCATGGCAACAGTTTTAACATATATCTATACTTTTGTAGCTATTGGTCAGTGATTTAATGAATGCACCTTAAATCTATCACATGGTACACTTTTTTTTTGTTATTTCTACTCCAGTAAGAAAAACATATTTTTAAATTATTGGTTGTAAGTACAACTTTCTTCATTATGTCTCTATTTACTTCCAGTATTGGTGGGACAGTGCCAATCGTGTACTCATACTTCTCAGAGTTTCTTCAGATGGACAAGAGAGGAGAGCATCTGTCCTGGCTGTGTATGTTCTGGATGATAGGTGGGATCTATGCTGCATTCACTGCCTGGGGAATCATACCCGGATATGGTAAGAACTGAAAAGAGGTCAGAAGAAGGACGGAACAATGCAGTGTTGCTTTAATGTTGCTTGTGAGAAAAGTGGGTCATTGCAACATCCAATGCAAAGTTGTCTCAAACCTGGGGTTGGAGCCCATGTGGAGTCACTTTACTGTATGTAAAGACAGGTACATAGGAAAATAGGATTATTAATTAACAATACTACTTTTGATTATGCTGTCCATATTATTATCCCATAATGCAATGCAAAAGCAGTATATTTGGATGATAGGCATACACAGAATAGAATAGTATGTAGTATCTGGGACACAGCTGTATAAATGGGTGACTGGCTGCCCTACCTGACCTTTAGTAGGAAGATCCATCTAGCTGTCATACCAAATTAAGTGTACATCTACTGCAAGTAATGTTTCTACACTGAACAAAAATATAAACTCAACAGTTTTTGCTCCCATTTTTCATGAGCTGAACTCAAAGATCTTAAACTTTTTCTATTTACTTAAAATAACCATTTCTCTCAAATACAAATCTGTCTAAAAAAAATGTGATAGTGAGCACTTCTCCTTTGCCGAGATAGTCCATCCCACCTCACAGGTGTGGCATATCAAGATACTGATTAGACTGCATGATTATTGCACAGGTGTGCCTAAGGCTGCCTACAATAAAAAGCCACTCTAAAATGTGAAGTTTTGCTTTATTGAGGGGGTCTGGGGGGGTCAGAAAACCAGTCAGTATCTGGTGTGACCACCATCACACGGTGCAGTGCAACACATCTCCTTCTCATAGAGTTGATCAAGTTGTTGACTGTGGTCTGTGGAGTGTTGGTCCACTCCTCTTCAATGGCTGTGCGAAGTTGCTGGATGTTGGCAGGAACTGGAACACGCTGTCGTATACGCAGATTCAAAACATGCTCATTGGGTGACATGTCTGGTGAGTATGCTGGCCATGCAAGAACTAGGATGTTTTCAGCTTCCAGGATTTGTGTACAGATCCTTGCAACATGGGGCCGTGCATTTTCATGCTCCAACATGAGGTGATGGTCGTGGATGAATGGCACAACAATGGGCCTCAGGATCTTCTTACGGTATCTCTAAAATGCACCTGTGTTTGTTTTACATAACATACTCCTGTCCCTACCATAACCCCACCGCCACCATGGGCCATTCGATCCACAACTTTGACATCAGCAAACTGCTCACCCACATGACCAACAGACGCTGTCTGCATCTGCCCTGAACAGTGAAAACCGGGATTCATCCGTGAAGAGAACACTTCTCCAACAGGCCAGACGCCATCGAATGTAAGCATTTGCCCACTCAAGTCAGTTACGGCAACAAACTGCTGTCAGGTCGAGACCCCGATAAGGATGCGAGCATGCAGATGAGCTTCCCTTTGAAGGTTTCTTCCAGTTATCCACCAATAGTTTCAGCAGCTGTCTGGGTGGCTGGTCTTAGATGATCTTGGAAGTGAACATACTGGATGTGGAGGTCCTGGGCTGGTGTTGTTACATGTGGTCTTCGGTTGTTTGGCCAGTTGGATCTACTGCCAAATTCCCTGAAATGCCTTTGGAGACGGCTTATGGTGGAGAAACGAACATTCAATTCACAGGCAATAGCTCTGGGGGATATTCTTGCGTGCTAATTGCATGCCCCCTCAAAACTTGCATCATCTGTGGCATTGTGCTGTGTGATAAAACTACACATTTTAGAGTGGCCTTTATTTCAGCCACTCTAAGGCACACCCGTGCCATAATCATGATGTCTAATCAGCACCTTGATATCAAAATCAAATCAAAATTACTTTATTTATCCAAGAGGGAAAATCCATTTAGTCTGGTGACTCTGCTATTAGACAGCCTGATGGCTGTTGGAGCGAAGGATCTCTTGAATCTCTCCGTCCTGCAGTGGAGAGAGAGGAGCCGTCCACTGCTGCCCCTCCGGTCCACCAAGGTGCTGTGCAGCGGATGATCTGGGCAATTCATGATGTTCTCGAACATCTTCGTGGTGCATCTCTCCACCACCTCCTCCAGTGTGTCCAGCCTGACTCCAATCCCTGATCCAGCTCTTTTGACCAGTCTGTCCAAACGCCTTGCAACTCTGTGTCGGATGCTGCCTCCCCAGCAGACTGCAGCATAAAACAGCACACTTACCACAACAGACTGATAAAACATATGCAGCATCTTACAACAGATGTCAAAAGTGCTCACTAATACAGATTTAGACAGATTTGTGAACAATATTTGAGAGAAATGGTTATTTTGAGTATATAGAAAAAGTTTTAGATCTTTGAGTTCAGCTCATGAAAAATGGGAGGAAAAACAAGTGTTGTGTTTATATTTTTGTTAAGTGTACTTCAGAACACAATAATAGAGATTGAGGCCTCTTCTAGGATGGTATTTGAACTTTTTAGTTTTAAAATGAGGGTGAAGTTAGCATCAGTTAAGATGAAGGATAGAGTTAGAGAAGATCTTCAGGAAATGATTGTCAGTGAATTCAATGTCAATGTCCTCCAAAGTGATGAAAAGACAACATGTGCATGCATTTGTTATTGCTTGTGTTTGTGTTTATGTACAGGCTGGGGTTTCAGTATGGGCACAGAGTTCCAGTTCCACAGCTGGCGGGTGTTTGTCCTGGTTGCAGCTTTTCCTGCAATTGCCTCTCTGATTGGACTCACCTTCATGCCTGAGAGTCCCCGCTTCCTCCTGGAGGTGAGACTGCAGATGCTACTGGACTCCAACACTTGGACGCAGTACCAAAAGTACTAGTTTCACAGTTCAACCTGAAACATGCATAAACCCAAGGTTTAATACAACTGCTTCCAACTGATGGTGGTCATAGAGTGGAGTAAATTGTGTGCATGTACAATATGTGCAGGGCTCTTAGATAGATATACAAAGAAAGAAACTGCATATATGGTGATGGAAAGTACTCTTTTTCAATATTACAAGATTGTTTTTACGTTGCTGTGTGCATGCTTGTGTGTATGTGTGTGTGTGTGTGTGTGTGTGTGTGTGCTGAGCAGAATGCCAAACACGATGAGGCATGGATGATCCTGAAGCAAGTCCATGACACCAACTGGAGAGCCAAGGGGCAGCCAGAAAAAGTCTTTACTGTGAGTAAATGTAGCTACCCAACATACATGTAGCAGATATTATTACATTTTTAAAGTTAAATTACAGGTTCTCTAAAATATCAACACTCCTCCCTCAACACTACCCCCCCCCTCACACAACAAACATTGTTATAGGTCATAAGCTGTGCACCCCACAATTACTTTGGTTATCTAAGAATTACAGTATCTTACTTATTGTATTCATAACTACGAACAGTGAATGACAACAGCCTGTGTGGAAAGGAGGAGCTAATTTTTAATACTTTTTGCTCGGTGGCTTAACCTCTAACATCCATCCATCCATCTATCCATCCACATCCATCCATCCATCATCTTTAACTGCTTATCCAAACTGGGAGCTGAACCCTGGACAGGTAGCAAGACTATCGTGGGGCAGACATATAGATACAGACAACCATTCATGCTCTCATTCACTCCAAAGTGCAAGTTAGAGTCACTAATTGAACCTAAGCTTTTCTTTTTGTACTGTGGGAGGAAGCCAGAGGACCAGGAGATAATCCACGCTGACATGGTTTCTAAAAGTGTGAACAGCACAAATCACATGTAATCAAATATATAGGCCACGCCCACTTCCGCCTTAAAATATATTTTTTTTAAATCGTGAAAAAAGCTCAATTTACTTTTTCACATTCCTTCAAGGAGCAGAGTCCGATCTGCTTGAATTTGATGGATAGAATCTGTGCTACCCCATAACTGAGCTGTATAAAAATCATTTTGATAATTCAAAAAATGCCAGTTTTTCAAAAGAATAACTTCCGGTAGGTTGCAGGAAAAACAGAAAGTGGTGCATATATGGGCAATAATGACTCCAATTCACAAGAAATCGCTCCCAGTCTGTGTCCTGTGGGCCTTCCGTAAGTTGCGAGTTCCGATTTGCGCGGGAGGCTTGGACCCTCCTGCCTGGATACCTGCTTGCAGGTCTAGTGATTATTTATTCCTAAAACAAAATGGCCTATTTGGAGGCTTTATCATATTCACAAACTCACCAAACTTGGAATATACGTCAATCCTGGTTTGAATTTACATATTCTACTGTTCGCAGGAATGGGTGTGGCAAAATGGCTCCGTAGCACCCCCTAGAATCTGAAAATGGAGTGGCACCCTATGGGGAGCATTCAAGTAAACGAACGAAATTTGGTACAAATATGTATCATCGGGAGATGCACCAAAAAAGCCTCTCGGAGCCATACCGTAAACCCAACAGGAAGTTGGCCATCCTGATTTGAACATGGCGTTTTGGGCTATTTTTCGCCATACGTACACCTCGTACTTTAAAGTACTCCTCCTAGAGATTAAACCCGATTGACTTCAAACTTGGTCAGTGCCATCATAAGGTAGCCTGGGTGCAGCCGAACTTTAGCCCCACCTACAACATTTTTCTGCGGGCAGTTCAGTCTGGCACTTCTCCGTTGAGGAGCTTCTATGCGCGTATCAAAAAAACCTGACCAATGAAATTGTCAGGGTGGGCTTTACACGATGATGGACAGATAAGCGACAGTAACGTCATCAGTCACGTGACTAAAGAGCGCTTAGGTTTGTGTACAACACATATGACTGCCGCTAGAGAGGTGAGGAGTTTGATTTATCAGCTGGCCCCGATGGTCGCGAAGAAGTTTGGACACAAAGGAAACCCAGCCAAAATATGCCGTTCATCTAGGACAGACGAGTCTGCATAACTTGATGATACATTGTCACATCTATTCCAGATTTCTCACATGTGATGAGGGTCCAGCCTAGCCTAGTCCTAACTAGACCATCATACTTCATTTAATTTGTACAGAAGGTCTAGAACTGCCACAGAGAAAATTGCTCTCTCACTTGAAGGTGGGTGCTATTGAAGTTCAAAATCTATTGGCTCTGCCGCAGCGCTCATTGTGGTTTCACCTTTGGTCGTACTTATGGAGGACCTGGTGAAGGAGGCAACTGAGATGGGCATCACACAACTCGGCGTGCACGAGGAGTTGGACATTACGAGCGTCGTCGGCAGCCCGGAATCCTGGCTGAACATATGTCACATCTTACGTTGCTCCGATTGGTTGTCGATCTATCCAATCGAGCGAAGAGGCATTTTTTTTCCTGGTTGAATCATGCCCCATAATCACAGCCCAATGGATCAGTTTCAGACTCACATTCTGAACAGAATCTGAGCCATGCTCCCTTTCATAACTAGTGATCTCTTTGTCGAAGGTTGTTTGGGGAAGCGGCCGACGATCACGTGGCCTGGTATGGCAGGCTCCCCCATCCGCTCCACTCTGCTCGGACCTGTTCATCGCTGCTTGCAGCTTTCATTTTATTTATTATTACTTGATTTCTCAAGCTGCCTCACAGAAGTGCTCCATTTATAAGTGTAAAATCATAAAATAAGATGAATGAAAAAAGGGACATCCTGGATCTGTTTCTTTGCTCTTCTTCATTTTTTTTTTAATGTATTATAGAAGTATTGGATCAGTATTGGCAGATACTCAAAATCAAATGACTAGGACTCTGGGACAAAAAAAATGTGATCAGGACATTCCTACTGGTCACTAACACAGCAAGTGATGTTTTCTCACACAGGCAGGCCCACCTCTCGCTGGAGAAGCCACTTAGACAAAGATCATCAGACATTTTTCTTCTCTGTTATCTTTTTAGGTGACTCACATCAAGGTGCCTAAGACAGCAGAGGATGAGCTTATTGAGATACAGAGTGCTACAGGAACACCCATACAGCGGTGGGCTGTACGCTCACTAACACTCTGTAAACTGGTATGTAATAGCAAGCTTTATAAAAAAAAAAGAGATTGGAGCTGGAAACATGGTGACTCAGTTGTTAAGAGTGTGGCTATGTTATTTGTTTTAGTACTCTTTTCTTGTTTGTCTTTTTCACTCTAGAGACCCAAGTGGCTGAGTGAAATCAATCCGTACATGTTTGTCAAACAATTCCTTTCAAGAAGCTTTTGTGACGTAGTGGTTGTACTTACAGGGCTAATTGGCTTACCACTAACTCAGTAGCCAGCTGTACTAGATTCTCTCTTCTGGTCTGTTTTCTCCCCCTGGTATAATAGATAAGATAAATAACATTTTTGTATTCTGGAATGAACATGCTGTTGTGTGGGCATACATTTTGTCCCTCTGAATTTATTTGAAAGAAAATTAAAAAGAAATTCTCTTCAAGTGAAGCAGTGAGTTAGTTTCACAAAAGATGGATAGATTAAACTGTTTCAAATGCCCTTGGATTGACAAAATGCCAGTGTAAGTCTATGCTCTTATATCCTATTAAACCAAAACATAAGGGCTCACCCAACTGTAACCTGTTTTTTAAGAATCATATTGTGAAGAGGTAGCATTTAGCTAATGGCACTTAATCTCTAGTGGTTCACTGCGGTGTATGCACATTTGTCCCAGGTGTTGAGGAACATGGCATCACTCCTGTCTGCAGAACTGAGATTTGCCACGCTCATCATGGCCATCATCTGGTTCTGCATGGCTTTCAGGTAAGTTCACAATGTTATGTATCACATCATCATCCAGGTTGATAAGGAACAGCAGAGAAAAAACAAAACCATGGGGTGACAGAAGGGAAGAACATGTGACAAGAAACCAGACATGTTGCACTTACGTTTTAGACTGTTGGTCCACAAGGACACTTCAAAGAATAAGGCCATTTTAAAATATAAATTCAAATACATATTTATAAAGCAGAGGAACAACAGTCTAATCCCAAACGTGATAAAGAGTCTGCTGCTATTCTGTTTCAATTGCAATTTACATTCTAGTGTTTTTATTCACCTTTTATTGATTCGATCTTTGATCTGCATTTTGTCACAGTTACTATGGTCTATCTGTCTGGTTCCCGGACATGATAAAACACCTTCAGTATGAAGAGTACCAGTCCAAGATCAAGGTAATGTCAACAACAGGTTCTGTTACTCAAAGCAAAACATATCATTTTGTCCTGCTTTGGTGAAAGCTGATGATTAAGAGATTGATCTTTACTCATGAACATATTTTTAGTTTGAGATGACACTGTTTTAAGATGCCTGCACAGAAACTTGATTAATGTTCTGTCTCTGCCTAGGTGATACACGGAGAACGACTGGAGAATTTCCATTTTAATTTTTCTTTAAAGAACCAAATCCATAAGGAAGGGGAATACATCCATGACAAGTAAGTGTCACTAGTTGTGTTTTCATTAACAAATTTCAAATTTTGAAGATTTGCATGAAAATGCACATAAAAGGTTTTTACACTCACTTGAGGGAGGTTTTTTTTCGTCTTTTTTTTCGAAAAATAGTTATTGCGCTAAATGGGACATCAAAATGCAAATAAGTTTTGACATAGCCAACATTTAACTCAAATGACAGCTGCTTCTGCTCTGCTGGTCAAGATGAGCTGATAATGACAGAACAATCATAAGTTGCCTGATTTAATTAAATTCCTGAAGACTTATCTCCATTTTGTCTGATGGGTGGCCAAATTGTCCCTTTAGCAACCTCTTTTTGTGGATTTTTTTCTCTCTTGCACAATCTCTACTCCCTCTACTGTTTACTGACGGATTAGCTTAAGCAATAAATTACACTGCTGTCTGCTGACCAGAGTAAGATCATAACCAGGTGATGAAACATCCCTAATTAGCATTTTCTTTAATTCAACATTTTGGGGCGTCCCAATAGCACTGGTAGAGCGTGTACCACTAACTTGTCGCATGTCTTCCTCTCTGTCTTCCCCTTACATTCTCTCTGTCACTATCTAATAAAGCACAAAAAATGCCACAAAAAAATCATTAATGCGACATTTCAAAATTTAGCTTCAAAATTCAATTTGACTTTAATAGAAACATAGCTATTGTGTGACCTTCTGGACACAAAGCAAACAGAGATATTGACTATAGGTTTGAAGTAGTAAGTATTAGAAGAGCTTTGCTAATGACTTACCAGATTTTTTCTTGTTTAACCACTTTAGTGGAATTGTTCTCAATTTCTTGCATTCACTTCCTGCTGTATAATATCTTTGTATTTTGGTTGAGTTGGAATGCCTGTAACTTTCTATGTAATGATGTGTGCTGAATCATGCTCAGCTTGCAATAGTTATGCACAACCACACAAACATTGTAAGCTTTTTGGAAATGGGCAGCAGTGTGAAAAAGACATGTAAAGACAGTCAAAGATGTATCTTTTAAGACAGCTTACTTTACATTTACTATTTAGAAAAGGATCACCAACATCTCGCCCAAGCGAACATAAGGGATATAATTTCGCTCTATCAATCATTTCATTCTCAGTTATTTTGTTATCAGAAACTGTGTTTTGCATGCTCTGTTTTGTTATATTATTTGTTGTATGTCATGCCCTAGAACTCATAACACATTAGCAATATGTCTGCAGGTAATCACCTACTACATATGCTAATGCTAAGAAAAAACACTGAATTACATTGTGAAGACAGTAAACCTTGACATGCTATACACTTTTTTTAAATCACTTTTTTGGGATACTATTAACAAACTTGTATATGCATTATGCCAAAGGTTTACTATCTATATAGTTAAAGTTTGTAAAGATACACCTCCTGATTATGTTACAGCACCCTATATCCTATAAATGAATTGTAGCTCAATTTCAAGACTCAGCTGTGCATGGAAGTATATGCAGCAGTGGCAGGGCAGCACCACACAGTTTTCCTAAAAAGAGGTTGTCTTTGCGAAGTGCTATTATTATTATTATTTTAAATTTCAGCATATTCCTGACACCTGGTATACTTAGGTTGACATAAGGCTGCCATTTTTTTTCTGTACCTTGCTTTGTGCTAAGCCCAACCTCTCCAGCTGATCATGTGTAGATGACCTAAGAATCAGTCAGACCAAATGTGAAGGTCATTTTTGTTGTATCTTTTTTACCTCCAATTTATGCAATATGTTTTTTGGTTGTGGTATATATAATTAGCCCATAATTAGTAGAGTTCAATTGACAGTCCAAATGTTTTGCTGTGTGAGGAGTGTGCCTGTATATATATCTCTGATTGCTCAGGTAGATAAAATTGTAACTTGCCCCCTGACATTCTTCTTACTCCTGCCAATCTATATTGACGAATGGTCATGGCATGCATTAATCTTTTTCTTTAAGGTGATACACTTTTAACTCAAGATGGTGAACCTTTTCCTGAGTTCATGGAACCTATGGCTGTTCCATGTTTATATTCTATTCTTTAAATGTACTTCTATACTTTTATAGATATACAATCTGAGTACAGCTTTTTGTACGGATTGTACAGAAATTGCACCATCTATAGTAACATGCACCCAGCTGAATCTAAATATGGTAAGCTGAGAGGAAACTAAGGAGCTTGGGGTTGCTATCGGGTTCTATGACAAAATCAGGGAGGGAACCTTCGAGGACACTTCACCTCTGCAATATTATACTTTCAGTGCAGATATACAGTGTGTTATACTACTGTATATTATTGAACTTCTATGCTTTTTGCACAGCTGAAACAAACAGAATGGGCTTTAACTTTCAATTCAGCATGACAAGTATAATTAACAGGGCTGCCACTGAATCTTATTGCCTTTGAGATGCTCTTTCCACTATTTTGACACTGACACACTGTTCATCTCAACGGCCATCTTGGAATTGCCATAGTTCAGCCCATTCTGTCCTAATTCTGTGCTACCACAGCAGTAGAAGGGAGAGTCCATCTTTTTTTGTCTGTGGGTTTGTGTGTGTGTGTTGCATCCCATCCCTGTAGGTTCATCAGTATAGAGATGAAGTCAGTGAAGTTTGAGAACTCACTGTTTGAAGACTGTCGCTTTGAAGACATCAAGTCCACAGACACTGTGTTTGAGAACTGCACCATCCGTTCCACTATCTTCAGTAACACAGGTAGGTTCAGCTGAAGCAGGGGCTAGGAGAACTTACACATCCAATACAGACAAACAAGTGTCAACACAGGTGAGAGGTTAAAGGAAAACCTTCACTTCAACCAGCTTTGCCAGTCCAGCTAAATATTTTCCTGTTAACTGAGCTGGGAGGCCCGGGCACTGGCAATATGGAGGTAAGCGAAACACCATTATTGTGCATGTACTACCCACACTGCTACAACACAAAGCTGGTTGAAAATGAGCAAAAATTCCCTTTAAATGTTTAGTATTCTGTTGTATAACGACGCTTGTTCCTCCTTTTGAAAACAAAAAACAAAAAATATATATACTGTAATGTATGTTCTATCTACACTGGAGTTTTACTGTGTTACTGGATACAAGGAACCTTGATCCTTTATGGTCAATTGATTTCTCCTACACTCACCAGCTGTCTAGCTCAAAATGTCCATGTTTCTTTCAGAAATGTATGACCATGTTACCATGCAAATAGATTTGTAGGTCAATGTAGGTCAAATCTTGACTGATGTTCCACAGGTATTTTGTTTTACCTCAAGTTTACTCAAGTTTTACCTAAGTTTGAAGTCCAAAATTTCCTTGACTTTCTGATAGAACATCACTGCTTTATTCCTACCCGTTACTACTGGTTGATTCAATGTTTCCACTGATTGCTAATGTTCAAGACTTTCTTTTTGTCACTGAGTAAAAGTCGTATCACCTGCTCTATTCTTCTTTAATACTTGTTCTGTTGTACTAAATGTTAGCTCTTTTGCTTCATCCTGATGACTTAGAGTCAGAACATAATTTTAAAAACATGTGCATGGACATTTGAAAAGCATGAGAATATAAATATTTGATATTTTTAAATATTCCAGAGGCAAGAGAGGTAGTGCTGACACTGACAGTATTGCCTGAGTTAGATCACCACTGTTTAAAAGTATTTATTTGTCACAGTGTGTTTCATATAGGGCTCATAAGGTGGTAAATATGAGAGTAGCTTCGATGGAGTGACAGTCAGTGAGAGAGACAAGGAAAAACTTGGTAAATGTGTTTGGATATTTTTGATGTTCAGTTTAAGGCAACCAGATGTTTTAGATCAGTCCAAAGCAATTAGTGTGAAAACCAGTTGGGACATAACACCAGCTACCCATCGTTGCACAGCAGCTTAGTCTGCATAGAGGAGTTCTCTATGCAGATTACAAAACCCAATGCTGCTGGCAGCTTATGACTTGAGACAAGACCTACTTGGCTGGACTGCCTTCCCCCCAAGTTGGCTAGGCCAGGTACACGGCACCTAGCCAGCCATCCATCGGTTAGTATTAGCTGCTAATGTTATCCTTGGAATCAGCTGCCCGGTCCTTGCAACCCATCTTGCCTACACACCTTCACCTGCTGCTGCCTTCAACTCACTCTTCGTGAACACAACTAAAACACTCAGCCCTCCTCTCCTGCCTTGCTTTGGGTCATTCTGTTATACTTGGTACTCTTGTCAACTAGCCCGTGCCTTACAGCTGGCACTCCGATACTCCGTCTCTCAACTACTCAAACTCAACAATAACTCTTTTTTATACATCTCTGCCATCAACTCTTTGACTTCTGCAACAACACAGATACATCCACAGAGCTCCTGTCACAAGTTTGTTTGCTCCCAAACAAGTCACTCCATTCCATCACTCTGGTCATCTGAGGGCTCCGTCGCAAGACAGTTACATCATCAACAACACATATGCACGTGAACTCTCCATGGCTCTGTCCCCTTGCCAAAGCCCCACTGCCACTCCACTCCATGTAAAACCATGTGAAATTCACTTTGTTCAACACTGGTACCTCAACAATATAAAGGAATTCATTACACACAACAAAATGGACTTCTCACCACTGAAACATCCCTCCTCAAAATCACACATGACATTCTTCTCTCCTCTGATGCCAGCAATCTCAACATCTTCATCCTATTCGACCTGAGCACAGCATTTGATACCATCAACCATTCCATACCATACAATATCACTAGCCTTGCACTCTTCTGGCTGCAATCATACCTCTCTGACAGATACTTTGTCTGATATTGTCCAAACGTGTCATGCTTCATAAGACTCCGGTCCTGATAATAAAGCCCTGCCCCTTATGCTTGAGCCACTCACCCTTTCAAAAAGGACCACGTTATGTACTTTAACAAACTCCTCCTACAGGTTTAATCCGATTGACTTCAGACTTGGTCTGTACCATCATAAGGCCTTTGGGATCAAAAGTTATCAAAAGCTCTGCAGATCATTGCACTATGTGTGCACTACGTGGCATGTCGCCAAAATATGGCATTGAAACACAAGACTGTATGACTTGATGATACATTGTTTCATCTATTCCAAATTTCTCACATGTGATCAATATTAACACATAGTCATAGTGCACCCAGCTGGCAACAGGAAGTAACATATTTTTACACCCAGCCCCAGCAGTAGGTTTTATTTAGAGACAATGAAATTTGGGACGCATATGTATCATGAGGAGACGCACCAAAAAGCCTCTTGGAGCCATACCCCAAACCCCACAGGAAGTTGGCCATCTTGACTCGCATATGGCGTTTTAGGCCATTTTTGGCAACATCTCTATGCCCCATACTCTTAAGGACTCCTCCTAGGGAAACTACAAAATCAAAAGTTATTAAATGCTCTACTGACCATCACATTATGTGGGTGTGGCATGGCGGCAAACTATGGCGTTTTTCTATGAAACAGGAAACTGTATAACTTGGCCATGCATTGTCCGATCCGCCTTGTCATGCTTGATGAGGGTCCAGCCCTAAACACATCTACAAAACAATTCTTCATAAAGACCCACCCCTTATGTTTTAAACACGCCCCCTTAATAGGTCATGAACCGATTGTTGTAGAGACTTGTATGAAGTGTCGGTGTACTCAGCAGAGTCCCTGTTTAATGACTGATTACCCCAACCATTTTCATGAGCCACGTTTTTTGTAACTAATAAACCATTTGTCATAGAGACTTGTATGAGGTGTCAGCGTACTCAGCAGAGGGTACCTAATTTTTCAGTCATGTTTGCTCCGCCCATTTACGTTAGTCACGCCTCTTTTCCAAAGGTAATGAACTGTTTGTTGTACAGTCTTGTGTGAGGTGTCGCAGTCACCAGATAATTCCTAACTCATCAGTGATGGTTTGCTC
The DNA here is from genome assembly GCA_903364295.1 of Serranus cabrilla. Classification (NCBI taxonomy): domain Eukaryota; kingdom Metazoa; phylum Chordata; class Actinopteri; order Perciformes; family Serranidae; genus Serranus; species Serranus cabrilla. The sequence goes on along the minus strand of CAFUXE010000845.1, from coordinate 159,393 downwards.
CTCCCCTTCCGGTTTAACCACGACCATTTTCCAAAACGAATCAACCGTTTGTTGGACAGTCTTGAGTGAGGTATCGTTGCACTCAACAGAGACTGCCTAATTCGTCAGTAATGTTTGTTCCACCCATTTATGCTAACCTCGCCCACTTTCGTAACTCATCGCCCATTTGTCCTACACTCGTTTCAGAGGTATCATAGCTGTTGCCAGAGAGTTTCTATTTCATTGGAGTCCTCTTGCCCGCCCCTCATCTTGGCCACGCCCTTGTTCATAACAAGTGATCTCTTTGTCATAGGTTATTTGGAGAGGTGGTGCTTGGGCCCGTTCATCTCTGCTTCCAGCTTTAGTTATTGTTATTTTTATTATTTTGCCATACTCACTTCTGATAAAATCCAAATACAGATAGGGAAACAGATGCTTTTGTATGGTACAGATACATAGAGTAGCTTCATGTTACACTAATATTTGAAGTATAAGTTATTTATCAATGCCTAGGATAGAATTTACCATAAAACTCAATGACAAGCACCATAATTCACAGCTGCCTTAATGTTCCATTTAAAAACTGCTTTACTTGGGTTAAATATAATCAGTTATTCTCTAGCAACATATCAGAAGTAAAGAATATAGCAAAGACTTTAATGAAAGCTTCCTTTGAAATTTAAACAAAACCTTGACAGATGTTTCACTGAATCAGGTCCAAACCTCAGCATTCCAACCTGTACGATAAATTCCATGATGTTTGATGATAGTCCTGTTCTCTGCAGACTTGTGGGAGGAGAAGTTCATTAACTGTAGGATGGAAAACACCACCTTTGAGCACAACAAAAAAGGCTGCCACCTTGACACTGCGGAGGAAAATGACGTTCTCATTTACCTGGTTAGCTTCCTTGGCAGTCTATCAGTGTTACCAGGCAACATCATCTCAGCCCTCTTCATGGAGAAGATTGGCAGGGTCCAGATCATAGGTAATTTTTGGAAGATTGTTCCCCTTTATTGTTGATTTTATTTTTAATTGCACATATGACCATTGTTCCAAGTCCTACATTTCAATATCATGGCTGTGTCTACCTATGTGGATACATTGTTGCAAACATCATAACTTACAATAAAGTACATTATTTTGGAACACTTTGTTACATACAGTACATCATCAGTGAAAGGCAACACTCCATTTAATAATTGTGTGACATTGTCATTCAGCTTCAAACAATGTGACTTATTCCACTTTCTTTATCTGTTCTTTGATCTCCACAGGTGGCTCCATGCTCATTTCAGCAGGCTGCACCTTTTTCCTGTTTCTGAGCTTCAGCCAATCAGCGATCATTGCGTTGCAGTGTCTGTTCTGTGGTGTGAGTGTAGCTGCATGGAATGGCATCGAGGTGGTGACCGTAGAGCTATACCCTACCTCTAAAAGGTACCAGTCTTTATTGTTACAACTGGGTAGTTATGCCTAATTTCTTTACTGACATGTCAGATAGATAAAGTAAAACAGTGACACATATATACAAACTTGGTTGACCTGACAAAAATGTCACATTTAATAATCTTCAAAATTAAAATACTGGTGATATTAACAGTTTTAATGCAGTGCTCATGTCTTTGTTTCTCAGGGCCACAGCATTTGGTGTGCTGAACGCACTGTGTAAGCTGGCAGCAGTGCTTGGCAGCTCTATCTTCTCTAGCTTTGTGGACATCACCAAAGTTATCCCTATCCTGCTGTCATTCACTGCGCTAGTATGTGGTGGACTGGTTGCTCTCAAACTACCTGACACACGAGAGAAAGTTCTCCAGTGAGGTCATGTGAGATCTCAGGGATGGGAGTTGGGGGAGGAAGAGGCCCAAACATACGTACTAAGTGTTGGGAGCTTTTTTAATTGGATTTGGCTTGCAACAATGAAAAGTAGCTTGTATCTATTAAATGTAAAATGCAAGGCTCCTGTTTTCTCATGTGTGAACTGTTCATTGTGTACAGGCTTTAAAGAGGCCGGGTTATCTCTCCACTAATGATGGCAGGTCAAGGGTTGAGTTGTACATAAATGTCAGTGTTCAACTGAAAACTGTCAAAATATATTTATTACTGTTCAAAAATGTTGATGCTTTAATGACGTAATTAATCCATTAAGACAATTTTTTTTTGAAAATCTAACTTGAGGCTTAAATCAGATGATCTAACTGGCCATCATATCCTCTGCATCTTGTCTGTCTGTCCATGCATGATAGAGATTGATGTGACATTCTGGCAAAATGTTTTGTGTCCCACTTTTTCACCTGTGTATTGAAATGATGAAAGGTGTGTTGAATTTTGGTGCTCCCCTCCATTTGCGCTTCTTATACTTAAAACATTTTCCTTGCAATGTTGTTGATTACAAATGTGGCCCATTAACAACTCCATTCAGCCTGTCCAGTTGTCGGCAAATGATCTTGTACTGTTCTAAATTTGTAACTTTTGTCAGGCATACAAAATCAACTCAAATTTTCATATATGGTTTCAGAAAAGGATATATTTTCAAATGATTTGCCCGATATGGAAAAGTTATATTTAAGGTTTTAACTCATATTTTAATTCTTATTTTTTTAAGCATACATAAACTAGTTCTACAGAAATTATGTGCACTTTTGTGTACTCTGAAATTGTATGTGTGTGTGTGTGTGCGTGTGTGTATGTGTGTGTGTGTGCTTGTTTAGCTCTAAAGGCCAAACTGTGTGTGTTCGCTGGGCCTGTACTTCTCCCTCACAGGTTAAGAGTCTTTTTTATCACACATATATGCTTAACACACATTTTCACCCTTATTAATTAAAAAAAGCTATATATTGTTACATAAACCATCAATCAGTGCAATCATTTGGCATTAAGAAGTGAGAGAGATCAAGGTTTTGGTAATAGTAATGGCAAGAATTTAAAAACTACTTTCACCCCTGTTTATAACAATGATATATTGTCAGTTGTTGTGATGAATAACTTGCTTTAACTTTATTTTAAATCAAAACTACCGTTTGCCATGCAGGTGGAGGACACCAAATTATCTTCCAGCAATTGCTTGATTCCAGGCTCATTAAGAATGTTTGTATTTTGATTGGCCTTTAGGAATGACAGCAATTGTAAAAATGAGTGAGGAAGTTCCTATTGGAGTAGACCTGTTTTTGTTGCTGTGTTCTGTACTGTATCACTCCAAATGGATACTTTTCAACTGTATAGTCATACAAAACAATCAGGTTGTATATATCATCCTGTCATGAACGTTATTATGTATTAAATATTGATAAAATACATTATTTGTTGCAACTTACAATTAAGACAAATAGTTAATGATTGAAAGGGTGTCAGCTTACTTAATAAATGTCAGTTTTAGTGCAAGAAATTTGTGACTACCACTAACTTATCCTTTCAAAACACATTTCACGTCAATGTAAAATAAGAAACTCCTTAACACTACTATCACTACTTTATTTGATGAGATACTCATTTTCTAGCTGTTTCAGTGATATTTCTTTCGTCAGTGAAGAGAAAAAAAATAACCATATTCAGCGTGGTGGTCCATAGCAATAAAAACAAAACAATTTATTATGGGTGAGCCTTAATTGCTGTGAATGAAATTAGCCTCTCTTTAAAGTCCTCACCAACGTTACCAACCATCTGATTTTTGACTGTCTAACAAACTATAAGTTTTGAATAGAAAGGCATCTTTTAGCATTTTGTAACTACTATCAGAAATCAGAAAAAATAGAAATAAAGATATGTACACATCTGGAATTGTGGTTAAACCGCAATGACATACACTTCCCATAAAAACAGATCAAATCTAAAATTTCTACAAATCCCTTTCATAGTTAATGTCAAGAGTACAATAATGTAGACTTGCTTCCTAATTTACATATAACTTCATTGCTTCCTATGCTCTCACTCTATGTTACTTTCCAACATAAAAACCTGTCATTAAACTGAAGGTGTCAAGGACAAGAAAATGAGACAGAGTGCCACGCCTCACACTCTAAAGACCACGCCCACAATGCAGAATCATGGGTTAAGACGCTAACAAAATGTCTAATCTAGCTAAATCTATTGCAATTACTGTTACAAGCTTATTTCATTATTTTAGCACTCTGCCAACCAGAAAGGACAAGTTGGCTGTTAGCAAGCTAATGTTAGCAAAATGTTTGCAAGCAAATGAACTTAATACTGTATAGCTTTCTGGATTATCCAAATTTTACTATAACACAGCTTCATAATGTCAAATGCTTTTGCTTGACTAACAGAACTGTAGTTAGCCTAAAACTGACTTTGGATATATGACAGTGCCAAAATGCATTACACACATAAGTTAACATTTCATATACTAAGTTTTCCCCATTGTATCTGATGGTGTCTTATGTCTGTATATGTCTGTAACCACTTTTGTCCTCTTAAAAGTTCAGGAGTTGAACTGACACTCAAAGGCATTTGTACTATGCAAATTATAATTTTCTACACCATTTGAGGACAGATTTTGCATTTACATACAATTTGCTTTTGTTTGTTTGATGAACACTATGGTTCCAATACTAACACTAAAATGGCTGCAGTGCATCTTTTTTTGGGACAAAATAAAAAGCCAAAATGTGTTCTTACTTTGAATTTGCTGTGACAAATCAGACCAATAAAACGAGCTCATCAATCCACTAAAATGTGTCTTGTTTTTGTTTCTGATCAAATAAATGCATTTAAGCAGCAATGCAAGTGTAACCGTTACTCTTCTACTCTAACACTCTCGCTAATGCCAATGTGGCAATCAGGATGAATGTATTTATATACCAAAATTTACATGACCAATCTCAGCACAACAAGTATCAACATATGGGCCTTCTCTATGGAAATGGTAACGCTAGGTACGCTCAAAGAGAATATAGGGACAAGGACAAACTTCTAGCAAAGAAATTATGACTTACATTTATTCAAGTTCACATACCTTCAATATTACTTTTCACATAACATATCATATAATGACTTCAGAACCTGTCACTTAACTGGTAAGTATAAACATTTGAATAACCCTTTTTTTAAATAGTGCACTTTCATAGAAATAAGAAATAATAATAAAGTTTCCCAAAAAAAATAATAAAAGGAATGTGTGTGTGTATGTGTTGTGTGTATGTGTTCAGTTCAGTTCATCTACCCGGGTAGTGTGATTTTGGTTAGTGCAAGGGGGGGGAATTCTTAGCTGGGTGCAATGTGTGCTCCTTCTCCTCGACACATGATGGTGCAAGAATGGATGTCGCGCCCTCCACGCACGCTGATCCGGCTCTCTGCTCCGCTCACGACTCTCTGCTCTGGGCTATGGCTCGCCGTTCAGAATCCACACTTCCACAGCATACAAAAAAACCAACCGGAGCTTCACTTCAGAAAATCACAACAACAGGAATGTCCGCGCTGGTCAAACTCTGCTCTTCTAAAAAGACAATACTCTTCAACCAAGATTTACAAATGTTATGAACATAAAAGTGTTCCGAGAGTACGGTACATGTGTTCAGGTCTCTGGCATCCATCAGAAGAATGACATAGCGCGAGAAGACGCACTCTGCTCGCGAGAGCTGGTGACAACCGGGAAAATTCCCACATTAACCCTATAATTGCTAAACAGAGGAAAATAATACAGAATTAACCCTATAAGTGCTGAAAGCTTTTTCTTATTTAATGTAACCAGTAATCTTGAGTGCAATTAATCTCTAGTAAAATTACTGGGGGTTACAAAAGGGCAGAAAATAAAAGTTAATAAAATGCAATATTATTAATTAACAGTGACACACAATATCACATTGATTTAGGAATAGCAGACATCTGGATTAACAGATGGTTTCGATGTATTTGAATGTGGACTTAATTCAGACTGAAATCATTTATTGTGACACTTTATTTAGGAGGAAAAACATTTATGTATCACTCCAGCTTCGACAAGGATGGTGAAGCATGGGAAAATGGACTGCACTTATATAGCACTTTTCTAGTCTTTGCGACCACTCAAAGCATTTTACACTACAGACAGTGCTTATTCACCCATTCACACACATGCATACTGATGGCTGAGGCTATTTCGACATGTAGGCTGCCATGGTCATGGATCAAACCACCGACCTTCCGATCAGTTGCCGACTGCTCCACCAACTCAGCCAAAGCCACCAACAACCAAACTATGACTCAGCTATGCTATGTTTTTTACTTCCTCATACAAACCAGGTTAGTTGTGTTTTTATTATGTTTTTCCTGCATAATTACGTGTTTGCTTTTAAGCCTCTGTCAGTAAATCTAATGTCCATTGTGACTCTTGAACCATTCCGAGATCTCCTGTTTGTTCTGTTCCAACCAGTTGATGTTTGCCCTGGTCTTCTCTAAGGCCTGCTTCACAGCCAGTGTGGCAGATCCAAACCCTGCTGGACTGTGCTTATTCTCAAACTCTTCCAGCTTGTAGAGGGAACATGAGAAACAGTTTAAACAACACTTTAATGTTTATAAGTGAACAGAAAATGACTTAACTAGTACATACCTGTTGAAGTTCAGCAGGTGTAGAAAACCGTGCAGTGACCCCACTTATTATAGAAGCAAAGGAGAAAGAGCCCACGCCATATCTGAAGAAAAAATTAATCAATTTAACTCAAATAAGAACAGATCCTGATACTGGTCGAAAGAGCAGATGTTCTACAACTAATTTCGATGGTCCAGTCCAGCAGTAACAGCCTTAAGCTAAACTGCTAAACTGAAAAAATATCACAAACTTTGGGAGAACAGAAAATGGAGAAAAAATTTAAAAAATTTAAAAAATGTAAATTTCTTGGCAGAATAATCTCTTATAGTATGATGAATATAATGTTAAATGTTGTCTGAATCCAGCGCATCTGTGTCCATGTTCTCCCAGTGTCAGCATGTTACTTTGGTTTAATTGGTGACTTTAAATTGTCAGTAGGTGTGAATGATTATCTGTTTGCAATTGTCACCAGCCCCAGGACTCTGAATCAGCATCTCCCCCATTTTAAAAAGTGTTGAATGAGAGGACATATAGGTGCTCCTATAGTCCTTTATTGTCTCATCTGCATTAATGTGTGATAACTGATGTTGTTTAATGTCTTTTTTAAGGTGGCAATTTTAATGCCATATTGTTGATCTAATTTGCACTATTTGCATACCAAAGTAGGTTGTCTGTGAATATTCTCATTCACCCAGGTCATAGTTCTATTCTGGGCAAATCTGAATCGTAGGCAACTGGACTAGTATTTGTCTGGGAAGACGTTTCGCCTCTTATCCAAGGGGCTTCATCAGTTCGAACGCAACAAGTCTCAACTAGCCCTCACTAGTTGGACTGACTGTCCAGTCCAACTAGTGAGGGCTAGTTGAGACTTGTTGGGTTCGTTGCGAAACGTCTTCCCAGACAAATACTAGTTCAGTTGCCTACGATTCAGATTTGCCCAGAATAGAACCAAAGTAGGTTCCATACATTTTTTGATACATTTGTATTGCACCCCCATAGCACTGTAAGATTCTTTATTTTTTTTTTAAAACATGTTGTCTACAGCCCCAACCAATAGTGCCTTGGTGACACCACTTAAGGCTCGTAATTAGATTTTGCACTGCTCCCCTTGAAACTGAAGACTTTTAAGACTTAAAAAATAGTACTCCACAAAATATGTAAACAGCGTGTACTGTGTGACACCAATTGAGTTTCTCAACTTTTAGCAAATTAATAAACAAGTTAACATTCTTAATTTTCATCCAAACAAGCCCTCCAAATTAAATCACACAAAACCTTGTTTGTCAGTGTCCCTCGGAGTGACCTATACTGGATTTTGATCTAACAACCATGCTGATAGGACAGCATTGTTTGACTTGCAAACTACTACTGGAAAAACAAGGTTTGGTTAGGTATGGGCACAAAAAACACTTGATTAGGTTTAGAGAAAGATAACGGTTTGAGTGTGCAATACAATTTTCTTTACAATTAAATGACATAAATCATCATTGTTGCAATAATAACCACATTGGTTTAGCTTGGGAATGATGGGGTCATGGATATAAGAGACTGTCTGTGGTCAGTAGGTAACAAATGGTGGTATCCTGTTTTGTTGACTCATCCATCCACCAGGACATTCTCCCTCTGTGGACAATGAACTTCCTTCCTTATTATGTCATGTATGTCTATGCCTACACAAATGAAAAAACTCTAACAAAAACATAATAAAATGTTTCAATTTCGTCAGCTTCTCTAATTTGATGGATAATTATTTGCACATAAATTCACCTATTTGTTTTATGAGTTTATTACTCACTGTGTGAACATGTATTCCCAATGTTCCTTGACAAAGTCCCATGCCAGTGTCTGTCCCACTCTGTTGTTGGCAATATATGTGATGACAGAGGAAGCATCCTGCTTACGGATCATGGCTGAGTTCAAAGTATAAGACAAGTACCTGTGAGAACAGAAGAAACATATGTGACATTTGCATTCCATTATTAACTGTATTCTTGACAATGGCACCCAACAAATTTTAAGCATGCAGTATTCCAGCTAAAAAATCCCACCCTCAACCTGATTGGTTTTAAATATTTCTAATGAAGACTATTTCAAAGCTTCCATTTTTAGCAATTTTTTTTTAAATAAAAGGGCCAATTAATTTTTTTTATGAATTTTACAACTCGCAAGCCAAACTGGCAACCCTCTTGCTGCTAGGCTAAAGTGCTAACCACTACTGCACCGTGTAGTCCAATCAAAATAATTAATTGATAAATAATTTTTTCAGTAAATATTTATGACTAGAAAATCTTGTCAAATAGTATTGTGTTGCCTCTAAAATTACCTGCTATCACCTCCTAAAGGTGCCCTGTCCACAACCCCCAATTCTCTAATAATAAGGGTGGAACACTTTTATGGAAAGGCCCTTTCATAAAACAACAATATTTGTTGTTCTGTTGAGGTTTCAGTATGGTTATCCCTGTTTTACTGCTTTATTCTGAGCTACACTTTTAAATTCTTCAAATTACTTCTCAATGTTTTACAGTCCTATATAAACTACAAAAACATATAATGATAATATAGTTATTATTTTTATTATTATAATGACAAAGATAAAGCAAGCTCAACATAGTTATTATATCCCTGCACAACCCTTCTCATCTGTAAGGATAAATACCTTTTCAGCAGATGTGTCTTGCTGGTACAGGCCAGTGCAGACATGAGTTTGCTGGCTTCGCTGGCAACAGTAGCAGTCTTGAACTGTGACCACCCAAACTCCCACTCTGCTTCGTCACCTGCTGCCATGGCACTGCAGTATACTGTTGAACGCAGGTTGGGATCAATCCTGACAAGAAAGTTGGAGTTATGTAATTCAGCAAGTTAAACAAGGGGCATGATCAAAAAATATTCAAAAAAAGACCAACAAATTGTGTTGAGGGGTCTCCATCCATTGTTTGAACCATGTGGTAGTAATGTTTAGACATTCTGATACTCCAGTCCTGCAGGCCATACGAATGGCATTCACCTGGTTGTATCTGAAAGAAGAGAAAAACATGTTATTTTAACGGGTCTAGTGCTTAACTCAGATGAAGACAGTAAAGAGAGAAACAAAACTGAATCAGAAGGTAGTCCAGTGTAACTTCCAGGTAGTAGACATTTACCGAGAAAACAGTCAGGAGAGTGGCCTACCTGCTGGGGTTAAACAGAATTATAATATGATAAAAAGTGGGCAGTAACTGGAGGGTTGCTGGTTCGAATCCCGGGACTGACAGGTCGACGACTGAAGCGTCCTTAAGCAAGGCATTTAACCCCTGAACTGCTCCCTGGTTGCAGAAATGCACTGCCCTTTTCCTCAGCACAGTGTGTTCAATGGTGTGTAAAGGATGGGTTAAATACAGAAGCCAAATTCATTGCTTTCGATTTCAGAGTGTGTGTGCAAAACTGAATCTTAATCTTGTTCTAAAGGGCATTGTGCTGTTTGCTGTGGTCATTTGGCTGGTCCAAAACAAAATGGCAATTGTTGTTGGTTGTTAGGGTGGCAACTTAAGTCAGTGGGGCAAGTGTGTTGATTCTGATTCAGATTCTGAAAGGTGACACACCTTTTGCTTTCCATTGCCTCAATTCCCACTGAGTCAAACATTTTTCTGATGCACAGAAAGCTTTACTTGTTGCTAGAGTAAAACAAACAGCTACTGCCACTGGTCACTTAGCTCAGTTAATCCTGAGCTAACCGTTAGCTCAGTTAAACCTGACTGACTTGACTTGACTGACTGACTGACTGACTGACTGACTGACTGAGTGACCACACTTTGTTCAAGACCTTGTCTTGTTTTATTAGCGCCCGAGAATCGACTGCAAGGGTCAGCGAGGACTGAAAACGACAATATATTGATATTGGCACATTATCATAGCGCCCCCTTTTGGCAACAAGAAGTAACGTTTTTTGGATTGTGATGTCCTGCTCCGAGCCGGTTCACCATATCAACTTCAAAATGGGTCAGGAAAACCTCAAACTAATGATGATGCAATGTAATAAAGATGGTGGGTTTAAATTAAACGGTATACCTCTGGCGGTGTGGCGAAATTCGAATACTCCCCATGAACAGGAAGTGGCTCTTACTTGAGCATACATTAACCAATCTGCCCTAAATTTGTCACATGTGATCAGAGTCCAGGCCTGAACACAGCCATACATTAATACTGACAAACTGTCATGGTGCCCCCCGTTGGCGACAGGAAGTAACATTTTTAATGCAGCTTTTGACTTGGCCTCCACACAGCTTGCATTGATGTGCCATCCTGGATGAGCTGCACTACCTTAGCCACTTGTGTGGGTTGTAGACTCCGTCTCGTGCTACCACTAGAGTGAAAACACAGCCAGCATTCAAAAGTGACCAAAACATCAGCAAGAAAGCAGGGAGATCTTTTCAAATATCTTGGATTGGGAAGTGTCCAAACTAAAAAACCTAAACTTCAAGGGTCAGTGCTAGGCCTCTCCTCTTTTCAATTTACATCACTTCACTTGGCACTATCATCCACAATCATGGTTTCTCATATTACTGTTATGCCAATGATACCCAACTATTCCTGTCTTTCCCACGAAATGACATCATAAACAGATAATACTACATTCTTTAAAAAAAATCAAGCACTGTTTACACTGTACATATGCACTACATATTAGAACTTCCATATTACTTAATTGTACACATTTACTATTAATGAGTTAGTGCACTCACTGGTCAGTGTGTCCATCAGGAACACAGGTCCAGTCTGATGTCATGTTTTTGAAGTACAGGAACAGGGGAGTCACCAGCTCCTTCATGTAGTCCTATAAGTATTATTGAGACTTGAGTAAAGAATGTTGGTTGATCTACAGAACCAGCTTTACCTCTGAGTGTCCACTAGGGCACAAATACTTACACCATGGTTTGTGTAAATTAACTTACTGTACCTGAACTATTTGAAGGAAAGCAGAGGTAATTTGCTTTCATTAACTGAAATCCAGAAAAATTCAGAAAGCTATCATAGTATTAAAACTTTTAAAAACATGCATATATTTATATATACTGACATACACAGATACCTGCATAGGCTGATAGACTTCAGTGCGGTCTAGCATTAGGTAGTAATAGTCCAGATTATCCAGAGCAGATTGCCAGGGCATATATTCAGTCTCCGCAGACAGATACAGGGTTGCGTTCAGAGCAAGAGTAGTTGACACCATCTGAGCCCTATATAAAGAAGAGATACAAATGTTTTAGATTATTTTATGATAAAGAAGCTAAATTAGTTTTTTAGCAGGTATGAAACCGTCTCAATTTCAATCAGACCATCAATATCATGTTTGGCATTTTTTCTATAGTTGTTCATTGGCTGTTAGCAAAAGTGTCTCAGTGTTGGGTGTAATGTGTTACAAACTAACAAAGTAACACTTTAGAGTACTCTGATTACTTTTTAGTGGTAACGCATAACATAACGCGTTAGTTTCCAGAGTTAAATAATCAGTTATTTCGTTATTTTTTAGTCTGTTACTTGAAAGGATAAGGAAAGGAAAATCCTGACTGCATCCTTCTTTTTGTAAGGAAGTAGTAAGGCATTCACTGCCGGAGGATGAACTGCCTCCCACAGCTCCAACTTTTTTCATTTACAGAGGACAGACAGGTCTCAGAGTCGGTGGACACTGAAATTGCTGAGTATCTGAAGTCAGGTGTCGAGATCGATATGTTAAAGAAGTTCCCATGATCAAGGCAGTTTTTCTGCGCTTCAATATCCCACCACCCTCCAGTGCACCTGTGGAGAAGCTTTTCAGCCTCGGGAGTCTCGTTCTTACTCCCAGGACGACTGCCAGACAGACGTTTTGAAAATCTTCTTCTAATAGATTTTTAACCACTACTTTAAAGAGTAAATGTAAGTGGACAATGGCAAAGTGAATTTAGGCCTGTGTGGCTGGGACACATAAATAATATTTTAATAGTTCATACAATAGGCTTTTTCTTCATTTTTTTCCCTATTCGACCTATTATTATTTTGTTTACATAGAGGTAGCTTTTAAAAATTCTGTCAGAACGTTGACTGGTCATTCATTTATAAATGGATGTTAATCTGCTACCTGTTTACCTCAGTTTGTGTTGTTTACTTTACGCCTTATGCAAATAATTTATAACTGCAGTCGGGTTGAAAAAAACTCTGGCCCCCCCTGTTCTGGCACCGGTGGATCTGATCAAACATAAAATGTTAATAACATAAAACGCTTTGTGGAATATTGCTGAATGCTGACAGCCATTCCTGTTAATATTGTCCTGCAGAGTTAAAAAAAATTTTTCATGAGTCATTCATTGTCAGGACTACTGCATTTAAAGGAGGCTCTGTGTCTGTGTTAGTTGCAGCTTGCGCAAGGCGCGTTGCTAATGTCTTTTAATTTTTGGTAACGGATGAGCACTCTAATGTGTTTATTCACAGGTCACGCTGTAACTGATTACTTTTAATTGATAATAATGTTGTAACCTAATTTGTAACTACTTTCCAAAGTAACTATACCCAACACTGCTAGTAATGTCATTTTAAGAAACGCATGTGTACAGCTGTGTGTGTATATATACAACATGCATAGATGCCAATACACTGACCACTGACTTACCTGGCCAGATTGAAGGCATCATCCACCAGCTGGGCTCTGTTTATCATTGGTATAACCTGCACAACAGTTTTTATGTGTCAAACAGGAAAATTACATCCAAAAAACATTTTGCAAATACCCTAAAAAGTAATGGAGGAGAGAAAGCTCAAACCAAGGTTCCACACTGATCAGATAAAACAAAAAAATAATAAACTGAAATTGTCAGCCAGCCTGACAGTGTACCTTATGCTCTGAATTAAGCTGAGCGAAGAGGCTTTTCCAGTTTTCAAGGTCATAGTTAACCCGGTAATATCCAGTCACATTGATGTTGGCTAGAACCCACAAACCACCCCTCCTCATCTCCAAGTTTACCGCTGAGAAAAAATGGAAACGCAAAACATGTAATAACTTTGATAAACACAGTAATTTAGTAAAACAAAGGATTGCATTCTATCTGACAAAATCCCAAACAGCAAATTTTTAGATAGATATTCCCACCTTTTGTTTCCAACAGCCACCAAATATCTTGCTGGACCATTTCATGCTTCATCCACCTGATAGGAATCTTCCACTTATAGCTAGCCGACGCAATACATATACATTTTATTCACGAATGAGGCAAATAGGGGTGGAAGATAAAAAAGGAAGCAAAGAGAAAGACAAGTCAATACTTAAACATTTAATAAACCAACTAAGTCACATCATCTGTGCATTCTTGACTTAACAATAATGTGAGTAAAATAAATTATTAAATTGAGTCCCTTAAAATAAATAAATTAATACTTTCAATATATACTGTTATGGAGAAAATTATTAGACCACCCTTGTTTTCTTACATTTTTTGTTCATTTTAATACCTGGTACAACTAAAGGTATATTACCTGAAAAATACAATGAACACAACAAAAAATGCAGTTGATTCAATAATACTTTATGTCCTCTTTGACATGCTTAAACTTAATTGTACAGGCCCAGTCTTTGGAAAAGTTAGCTGGTGACAGCTGGGCTGGTTTTGAATTTCTAATTTAAACTCTAATGAGTTAAAAAAAAAAAAAACAACAACAAAAAAAACGATCCTTAAACTTTAACTAAAAAACATTGATTAAAATGACTTAAAGTTACTTAACAAAATAAAAGTTTAGACTCATCCCTAATGGGGTAAAATGAAGAAAATGATAAACTAAACTAAAAAAAAGAAAGAAAAATGATTAACTAAGAAAATGAAGAAGGGGAATAGGATTAAGAGGAGAAAAGACAGGAAACAAGAGACACTGGGCGCATGCGCACGCAGCGGCCGGCAGTAAGGAGTTTGGCGTCTCTGTTTTTGGGTTTTTATGTCGTTTTTTGTTCGTTTTATGTAACCCGAGTGAGTGACAATTGGATGTGAGTTCTCAACTAACGCCGATCTGATATGGATCACTTTTATCTTGCCCTGATGTGGTTTTTATTGTACTTTCTGCTGGCGAGCGATGTCAACGGAACTGTCATCCCAGGAGGGACACGTCATGCCTACTCTCGTGACATGTTGCTGCAAATGAACTGTGTATGCACTTGAATGACGGACGTCATACTACGCCTGCCAGCACTTATCCGGCGGGATCATGGCCCTCATACTAAAGATACGAGAAGAACTCGGAAGCGGGGGAAAAGAGGAGGTGTTCGACTGCGCTTTAAGAGGCAGCAGCTCAGCAGGATTCCCCTGCCATCGGTGATCATGGCAAATGTGCAGTCACTCAGGAACAAGGTGGACGAGCTCCAGGGGAACGTTCGTTTCCATAAAGATTTTAAAGACTGTGGTATCCTGGCCTTCTCTGAAACATGGCTCAGTGAGCGGGACCACGATCCCGATCTGTCCCTTGACGGCTTCGGGACCCCCTTCTGTCTGGACCGCAATGCTGACGTGACAGGGAAAACCCAAGGGGGCGGGGTCTGTCTGTATGTCAACAGACGGTACTGCAGCCCTGTCTCTGTCACCATCAGAGAGCAAATATGTGCACCAGACGCTGAACTCCTGTCTGTGTCTTTGCGTTCGTTTTATCTTCCCCGTGAGTTCCCCCAGATTTTTATTACTACCGTATATATTCACCCAAAGGCGAATGCCTCCTCCGCCTCTCAGACCATATATGACGTCATACAGAGATTACAGACTCTATCACCAGAGGCCCCGAACTTCATATTGGGTGAATTTAATCATGTTTGCCTTGACAAGACCCTCACAAACTTTCACCAGTATGTCTCCTGTCCAACCAGACGTGGCAAGACTCTGGACTTGTGCTATGGGTCTATTAAGAATGCTTTTAAATCACTTCCTCTCCCCCCCCCCCGGGG
>CAFUXE010000845.1:112635-133516 GCA_903364295.1 Serranus cabrilla | reverse complement strand
TGTCGTATGCCGTTTTTTGGTCCCAGTCCAGCTCTGCTTGTAACTGTATTACCGAGAGTACACTTTTGATGGCTCTTTGAGGAACAGGCCATTTACTATTTTGGGTACTGCTTCTGAACTGTATCTCTTCAACCTGGCAGCCAGAACTTTGACAATTTGTCTGACAACTAACTTATGGAAATTGTGCTTTATTTCTTCAACCAGAGCCTGTTTGTCATCACATCTCTTTGTAATGACATACATCACATCTTTCTGTGATGATGAACACAGTTAACTGGCTAACATCTCTCCAGGATATCTCAGGATATATCCAGATCACTCTTCTTGAGGGGGAAAAGCTGACGCAAGACAACTGAATGAAAATGGGTTTTATTGGTATCTATTGGTACTCCCCCTTTACAGACATTCCCAATCTGCTAATCCTTTACAGTTCAGAAGTACAGAAGCTCATCACAGATCATGACAGTTACCGTTGCATTGGAATTCACAAGCTCGGAAGGCACAAGCAGGCTTTGTGATAATACTTTCTCTATGAGATGTGGAAACCAAGCACCAAGCTGAAGTGAATCAAAGCATCTATTATTTTACATATTTTATTCAGCTTACACTCGATCAAAAAGCACAACCAAAAAAACTTTGTAGGCTCCATGAAACAGTTTAATTCTGAGTGTCACTACCGTCCCCAGACGGTAGTGCTTTTATTTTGTTGTCTTGTCTCTTCCTGTTTTATTTTGAAACCTTCCTCCTGTGTTATGTCTGGTGTCTTTACTTCCTGTGTCTTCCTCCTGTGTGATTACCTCGCCTCGCCCTAATGTTTTCCACCTGTGTCTTGTTTATTCCCCTCCCCGTGTGTATATATACCCTGTGTTTCCCTTGTCTCGTTGCCAGTTCGTTTTCGTCCTTTGTGAAGTCTACTTACCAGCGTTTTTTCCAGCCTGAATTCCTGATCCCGATTCTGCCGTTCCTTCGACCCTGAGCTTGCCTTATCCCTGTCTGTACTGTTGCTGTTTGGATTGACTACCTGTGGAAAGATTTGGACTGATTTACGGTACTGTGATTTTGGATTATGATTATGTACCTCTGCCCCGCTGACTGCTTGCCTGTGTTTGACCTGGATTGGATTTTTGACTTCTCTCTGTCTGCCCCCAGTCGGCGTCTCCGCTCGTTCCCGAGTGAGGCTGGCGTTAGTCAATCTGCCTGCTCGCCGATCTCTCAGTCCCTGTCTGTCAACATCGGAGAAATCCTCTTCAGTCCGCCTGCAGCATTATTCATCTGTTTACCCACTCAAACTCTAAATAAAGACTTTGTTATTCATCTACTCTCTGCTCGTGGTCTTGCATTTGGGTTCTCTCAGTCGTACTCCGGCGTGACACAAGTCACACATATCACACAAAAAACGGCATTTGCACACTCCATGTAACAGTTTAATTCTTACATTCTCAGTTTAACAACTTAACTGACTTCAAACCAATAAATTACACATACCATACAGATTACAGCAGAGGACATTTGTACACTCCATAAAAAGTTTAATTCTTACATGCTCAGTTTAACAACTTAACTGACTTCAAACCAATAAGTTACACATATCACACACTCAGTGGCTAAAGGGTAAACTTTGCAAAGAAGCTTTTAATGTTTCATTGAAAAGTATAATGGCATTCTACTTGCCAGTTAATGGCAGACAGCTAAGGATTCTTCCAACAGTCATGACTTGTAAACTAATCTGCTAAATTGGAGGAAGTGCTGGAACACTGTTGACAGGACGCCTCAGATGTGCATCCATGACGGAATGACTTGCTCTCCCATCATTTATCAGGTGCCACATTCCTTGCTTAGACCAGACAACATTGAACACTGGGTTCAAATAGTTTCAAAAAATGATAGCGTTATTGCCATTCTTGCTATTGTCAGCTGTGTTTTTTCTGTGTCTGCTTCATAGTAACTCATAAAACACACAGTTTAATACTTAACTTAAAAATGGAGATTTAACTCTATTATCTATTTACAATTATAAGCAGGAGAAACCCCCTTAGTCACCCCTTATACAGGCTATGGTGGTCTTAATTTTTAGGCTATAGAAAAGGGATATCATCATAAACCCGAAGATCTAAGGAATACATTACTATGATATGCTACGATATCATGGCAGGAAGGGAATGAAATAACACTCCAGAGCTATTTTTAGCAAGGACATGGCATGACATGATTTAGAGATAGAGAGAGAGAGACTATCGCTAGCTGCTAAGCTAAGTAGCTCACAGAACGAAATAACAGTAAATATAAACAGGGGGATTTCTGATGAAGTGGCTACAGTAATGGGAACATTATAAGTGCTTAAGCCAATGTTATCATGTGTTTTTGACAGTCCTGACATTTCAATCTCAGCATGTAACAAAAAACTTTGGTCAGGGTATTTGTGAACAGACCTCCTGTCTCAACTGTCATACTATTTGATCTATTGTGTACAAAATACAAATGAGCTCAGCAATATGTCTGTTTCAGGGGGAAAAGCTGACATGGCCAGGGATCCCATGACCTCTGACCTCAAGATATCTGAACGAATGGGTTCTATTGGTATTCACGAGACTCCCTGTTACAGACACGCCCACTCTATGTAAATCATATACAGCTTGAGGTAAAAAAAAAACATGTAACTTTTCTCATGTAGTACAAATGTGTTATATTCACATATTTGAACATTTCTGCACACTGAGGATTCTAAACAGTCTTGGAATTGCATAAAATGGGAAGCCGAAATTGATGGCTATGGTTCCAGGTTAAAAAAGTTTACTTCTTGTCTTCTTTGAGGAACTGGCTTACTCTGGCCATAGATTAACACAGTGTGCAAAAATGATGACTTGACTCAGAATAGGTTTTACTTGCTTTTTACTGTGGCTTCGAGAATCATCACAGTGACAGAGTGAAAACTGTAATAAGAACAGAAAACAATCGCCCTGTAAATATCACAGAGGCAATGTTGTGAGTATTTCATTTCATTGTTGTACTTATAAGTCCATTTTTAAAAAATTGTATTTAAGTGAGAAAGCATAGTTACATGATGTAATATAAAACATTTTATTTACGTGCTCACATTCAGAGGATACATTTGCTAAAGGGCGATCGTTTTCTGTTCTTATTACAGTTTTCACTCTGTCACTGTGATGATTCTCGAAGCCACAGTAAACAGCAAGTAAAACCTACTATGACTCAAGTCATCATTTTTGCAAGAGAGACATGATCTATTTGGATAACTGCAGCCCCTACGTCGCACAGCCTCATGAAACTTTCAGATACATACTGTAGACATAGGGTTTTCAGAGGGTGTAAGGCTTTCCACAGTGTATTGACAATAAATTCTAATGATGGGGCAAATAACAAAGGTGACACAACCGTGACAACTGTCCCCAGTGGTTTTGAATTGTAATGAGCAGGTTGTGCCAGTTAGAACTAAGTGGTTGGATCGGTGTAGAGAACCTGAATCAAGAAAGCGAATGTTCTTCAAAACTCATGTGCCTTCAGGCTGACTACAAATATTGCAACTTCAAAGGTTCACAAATTTTCTTTGCATCTAATCATAGAGGCAAAGCTAGTAATGTATGTCTAGTAATTACTGTTATTCTTTGAAGAAAGCATAGCATAATGGCTTCACTTCCATCAAATAGGGAGCCTTTTGTAAACTTTAACAGGGCAGTCTATAATATGAGCTGATCATATTATGGTCTCACTAATCACATTTTAAACCTCTTCAATCTAACACCTGAAAAAATGTACACTTTTCTGGACTGGAAAATATTTTCTAAATCCAAGTTCCAAGTGTATTCTCCTCTGGCATGCAACATTGTGGGACATTTGAGATTTGAATCTTTTAATTATTTATTCATTGTAAATAATCTGTTTGGTTTCTGAATTATGCAGTTTAAATTTGATAAAAAAAATTGTTATTACAGAAGGATAGACAAAGACAAAATCAATAGCAGTTGATTTCAAATTTTTAAACAGTACTGTAAATGTGCATGTTTTTATTCCAAATAGAACAACATCTCCAACCTAAACAACAGAATAGGTTATTTGTACCACAGCCACACGTCCCACAGTGACCCATATGAGCATTTTGTGGTTCAGGGTACAGAGCGGATCTTTAAAAAAAAAATAGCACATGCGTCATTACACATACATGTACAGTTCGCAGTTTTAAAAAGGCTGCAGTTTTATTGAATTTGCATCAAAACCACTGATCTAGGTTTAGGGGAAAAAACGTCCTGGTAAGGACATTTTAAACAGTAAAGTGAAGTGAAGCAGTTACGAGGGTGATGTAAATACCGGAAGTAACAGTTACGTAAAAATGCGTGATGCACAGAAGTTCCCCGACTTTTCAATCACAACGTTTACTTTTGTTTTCACATGGGACACAATGCCCGGAATGTCAGGCACTTGTTCGATCCATCCACTCGCCCAGAGTGTGAATTCCAACATTTAAATTTGCTGTTATCATTACTACCACGCCTGCAAGAGGGCGGCGGAGGACAGTCTAAAATGTGAATATGGACCGTATTGTGCTGCCTGTAGAATGTGAATACTTAATGCATGTAACGAATATACTTATTGTAACCCTAAACCATTATCTTTTTCTGAACCATAACCAAGTATATTTGTTGCATAAACATAACAAGTAGTATTGTTTTAATTTACAGTATACAGTATATCAACCACATGTTCCTAACTGCAACCATAGTGGAGTATAGTTTGATATGTAGGGCAACTAAGTAGATTAAAAACTGACCCCATACCAAGCA
Organism: Serranus cabrilla; assembly: GCA_903364295.1. Classification (NCBI taxonomy): domain Eukaryota; kingdom Metazoa; phylum Chordata; class Actinopteri; order Perciformes; family Serranidae; genus Serranus; species Serranus cabrilla. The sequence continues at coordinate 128,720 of CAFUXE010000845.1, read as the reverse complement.
TCCATGTATGGTGAGCGAGGAATGAGGACAGATTGGAAGAACATGGTTTTTAAAACAAAACAGCCAATGTCCACCAGTTGAAGGTCCAAAGAAAAAATCGGGTGTCATCCTCTGGAAACCATGGATGCCTCCATCCATGGTCTCCATACAGTCCATACAGTATTTGTTGGGATATTTCAGTCTGGACTAAAGTACCAATCTACTGATTGATATCGCCATCCACAGACGCATGCAGCTAGTGTGGCTGAAAAGTGCGTACAATAGAGTACAATTAGTCATTCTCATCACCTGCAGTCAGAAACAGTTTTGTCATTTTAGTGTGGAGTTGCTCCTGTAGACGATCCTCGGGGAACCACTGCTGTGTTGTCTGACATAAGGGGCTGACATTTCCTTTCAGAGTTACTCGCCTCAGTTCAGCAAACTCCATCGTTTAGATGATGAGGTGCTTATGTTCTAATTAAGGCCATTAATGGAGGGGAACTGATGCGAGGGTGGAATGTACATTCTTCATCTGAGTGGCAGTTAGGAGGCTTGAATGTCAGCCAGTCTAACTAACTGGCTTAGGAGTGAAAACCAGCAAACTGCAGGTCTCAGTCTCTCTGAAGCTGTGGAGACCTACACAACATTTTGCAAAACATTGGCAGCTGATAAAAATCTGTCACTAACTCAAATAGAGTGTCAGCAAGAAACTCGGAAGTTAAGGCAAATCAGTGTTATTCAAAAATTCGATATCAATGTTTTGTTCTTGAAAAATTCTATTTAACATCATAACACTGAAACATTTTGACATAAATGACCATATATGAATTTGAGGACAATGTAAAGATCACATTTTCAATTAGTACATATTCTGAAGTATTGTAGTTTGAGGTACTTGGACTTATAATTAAATGGAGTGTTTCCATTTAATACTGCTTTACATAACTGCACTGTCGTAGGTTAAAAAACAACCTTTACGTTGACCAACTACAATGATTGAATGCTGCTTTCACATGAATGCATCAGTGGTACAAGGGCCATTTGTTTTCTGTTGGTACATTTTGCTAATAATACTTCTGTGCTTTTTTTTTTAAAGTAATAACTTAAATACAGGGGGTTTTTTTTCCACTTATATATAATTGAGTATTATCACAGTGTAGTTTCAGAACTTCAGTAAAGGTTGTTGATACCTCCTCAAGCACTGCTAACTGGACTTAAACAAGAACACTTTCTAAGAAGAGCACATCTGTATTACATTATGATGGCATTCATGACAACACTCAACCAAACAAAAACAAATAAACACACATAATGCTTTCTGATGCATTGCTGCTGGAAAGTAAAGTATAATGTAATAATTTAAAAAATAAAAATGTGCATTAGAAGGCTAATGCACACTTTTATTTTAAATTACAACAAAAAAGTGATTACAATGTACGATGCCAAAAAGTTAAACAATATAAATATATTCCAAATAAAAAAGACAGAATACAATTTTCAAGCTTTATTTTCACTATGGAGTGAAAACAGTGAGTGGAAAAAAATCAATACCCCCCAGCACCCTAATGTACAATACTAATGTAAAATACAGCAAAAGTGCCATCTTGGTGGAAACCCCTGTGGTAGATAAAACATCCGCATACAGCCGATGCCCATTTAATTATCTTCGCCCCTGCCCCTCAAACACGCTGCGTCCCATTGTTGTGTATGTAGTCATGATTTAGTATAAGTCCATAAGGAATCCTTTGGTTTGTAACTATTCAAGAGCATCCATAAGAAATTTGAACTTATAAATCATAAGTCACATGTTTACCATTTTATGATTGTTGGTATAATGCATCAGAAAGCATTATATGTGTAGTGATGACGCATTATAAATTATAATTCACTATGAATGCATCATAATGCACTATAGATGTGGTCTTCATAGGAATTGCTATGGAAAAATCCAACATGATCTGATGGCACTGCTGTGTCTCTGTGTGACAGGACCAACACATTATATTAGGAGAGCTCAGTTTCATTACATAAATGTAGAACACTGACTGCTGCCCTGGGGCTTGAGTCAATTTCATTTAATAGCCCTCCAGTCGAAATGATGGTGAATTGGCAATTAGCCACCATCCACCTCCACAGTGTGCTCAGCTTCACAGGGTCCAGGGCTAATCGCTCATGGTTCTGTCAAGAGGGGGACAAAGACAAGACAAGCAAATACAGTCACACACACACACAAACACAGAGTCTCTGTTTAATTTTAGTTTGACATTGCAATTTTTGGTTTAGGGTAAGGTGTAACTCAAATGGAGCTATTGATGTGATGTCCTGATCCTGGCCAACCCGACACCTCAGAGACTGGAGTCTTAAGTTGTTTGACAGCATCAGAGGAGTTTGAACCTGTGATCATTTTCAGTCCCCATTTCCAACAGTCAAGTTAGTCAGTACTCCCACATGTGGGGGCATTAGTCACACCTCGTTAATTTTCCCAGGACTCTGACAGAATCAGGTCGTGTATAAAGGAGGCACCTGGCCACAGAAAGACAGCCGAGACAGAGGAGCAGGGGCAGACTTACAGAAACATTATTTAAAACACTTGGAAAGAAAATGAACCAAAATATCTCTGTTTGCTGTTTTTCTCTGCTTTTACTGCTTTATTTTGTAGGAGCAAAACCGGTTTCTGACCTACAGGTAAGTTTACTTTTAAACTCCACTAACATGACATGAAGATCACTGAATAGTATTTTTTTTTCATGTGCATAAAGAGTACTACAGCTTTATTACGTAAATGTTACACTGACATTACAGAGTAATGAAAATGTTTTCAGGGAAACTTTCTGGGTTTTGTTTCCCCCTCAGAGATTAAAGCAGCTTCTAGAAGAGGAGATCGACAGCGCACCTTACTTCTCCCCGGAGGAGATGGAGGTGGAGGGGAGAGATGACACAGACAAGTCGGTGTTCGGAGCTCCGGAAGAGCACCCACGGGACTCCTCCGACCCCAGCAACTCGGCGCTGGCGGCTAAAGAAAACATCCTCGCGAGCCTCTTCAAAGACCTCACAAGGACCTCGAAGCGCTCGTGGAGCCGGTACAAGAAGGGCGGTCTGAGGAGCTGCTTCGGTGTCCGGTTAGAGAGGATCGGCTCTTTCAGCGGGCTGGGGTGCTGAAGGTAAAGACCGGAGAATCCTCCAGTTTTATATTCAGTTTTACTCATCGCAACACAGAGAAAAGGAGTTCAGAAGAGGAAGGTAGGCGATTGTCAGACAAATACGGCAGGATTAATTTCATGATTTGGTTTGATCCTTTACATAATATATTACGCAAATCTAATTTTACGGCATATGTTAAACATAATGCAGCACACATGCCCAAAGCAGACAATAGAGAAAAACACTGGGATTTCACAACAGGGCAGATTAAACAAATTGTATACAATTATACAATATTCCCGATGGAGTTCATCCATATTAATTACAAAACCTTCCAAATCCAAAAAATGTAATACTTATTCATGCAGGACAAATCAGATAATCACATTAAACCTTGGCGTCATATCTGTAACATCTCTACTGGATCCGGAGGTTTAGTGGCTCATCGCCCAAATGTAATAAATGGATTAATAATGTGGTACAGTAATGTGCGTTTGTTCTGTCAACAGGTACGGATGAGCAGACGCAACAGCAAAGCTTTGACTGACGCTTGAAAGGGCGCTTACTTCAGTCCCTCCTGACCACGCTTCTTATTAAGAATTGTGCTTTCCTTTTTTCATATGTAACTATTAAATAATAAATTATTGTAAGTGTATTTATTATTTATTATTTTTTTGTCGGATAGAGTTGCATTGTAATAGATTGTATTGTATTAAAATAATTATTTTTGCATAATAGCAGAGTCTGTGATTGGATTTCTTTTTTAGGCACAACTACAGTGAAAGCAGTGTGCTGATTTTCATTAGGCATCGGGTCATGCTGTATGCTCGTTAAATAAACTGGTGTATAGGGGAAAGTCATAATAATTTCATTTTGCTATTATCGTCAGCTATTAAGCCTTGACTATTTGGGGGAGAAAAGACACCACTGTTTGAAAATAAACATGTTATATTATAATCACATACGGTCAGTTTCGCACAACACATCTGGCATTTTTAGTGAGTGACATGAAAAAAAAAATCCTACACCAATACATCTAGCTGCATGATAATAAGGTATCACTGACTGATTGTCTTCAAAATCCTACTGGAAGTCCAGTCAACAGATCTGTCACCAACATGTAATTAACTTCAACTTTGATTTAATGCTCCTGGTGCAATACTGTATGAAAAGGCCCCGTATTCTATACAGATTAACAAAATAGCCAGAATGTCAGAATCACTCTACCACTGGCTGGTTACACTGCTAGAGATCACAAATAATGGTGAATGAAAATCAAATTATTTTAAAACAATGTGAAAAATGTATGAATCTTGCTTGAGAAATGAGTATCAATATCAACTTAATCCACGTTTATATGAAGGTCCGGCTGGTTGGATGTGTAAACAGGTAAGAAGGAAGGTGGAAGCAGTTTGCGGTGACATCACGTTACTATGACATAACATGCTGTATAGAATTGTGGTTTCAGGACTTTTTATTATATCTTCTTCACGGTTAATGCACTTACGTAAAGTTAAGATACATGGTTGATAAATACATTAGGTTTATAATAAAGCATATGCTTGCAATCCCATTGTTCTTTTGTTTTTGTTTTTTATGACATGACATTGGGCTGGCCCAGTTACATCTTTAAACCCCTCCCCCTCTTCATTAAACAACTTTTCTAACCTCACAAAATAAGTGTGAGTTACAATTAAGTAGCACCACGTTCTATTGATCATGTTTCTTCTTGAATCACTCTTACTCTTTACTTCACACCTTTAGTGTTAGAAAGACTCACAAAGGTTGAGATTGATGCACAGGCACGTAGGCTGCTGACCCTGGGGGCTCCTGCCTGATTAATGACCCAGTGATAAAGTGTGGAGAGCGGAACGTTTCTGCCACTTGAGAACCGATGTGGACTGTTTATCCTTCACATTAGCATGTGACACCACACTATTTGACACAGTAAGTTTAGCACATCACTCTTGTGGAAACAGACATTTCAACGAGTTTTACAGAGATAACAGACATCTTATTGATAGAAGCGATGGTGTCAGGCTTTTTGTTATTATTCAGTTATATTAGCACATTTTAGACTCTTACCCTAATTACATGTAAGTCCATGCTGTTGTTGTTGTTGTTGTGAAACTGATTTGCTGTTATTTGTGCCAAAGTGGTTAACTGTTGATATATGTTGAGGTGAAAAATGGATTGGCTTCTCTGTTAGTCAGTGCATTTACACGAAAGAGTGAAAATTTTTCATCCTGACTTCATGTGTCTTGATTTTCACTCAAGGACGTGGGCCATCTTATATGTATGTCTTCTGAATGTGCAATACAGGTAAAATATCTGGCTGTATATTAATAAGGTTTCCTTATACAAAGAATTGCTCCCAATGGCAAAATTCTAAGAAAGTTTTTTGGTAGAGCTAAAAGTTATTTACAAAGCATCTCAGCTCCTACATTTTCAAAACAAAAAACTGTCCACCAATCAATCACACCCTTTAAAAAACAAACAAACAAAAAAAAACACACACACACACACTTTGTCAGTAAGGTAAAAAGTTTCAGTCACTTACTTGCTCAGAGTTGTTCGAGAAAACAAACCTAAATAATTCTAAAGCTAGAAGTCCGTGCTAGAAAATGTTTGTGAATACATGCCCTGAACACCTGACTAGCTATCTCTTGGATGTGTTTGGAGGTGTAAGACGGGTTCAATGTCTGAATGTCTAAACAGGACCCCTCTTGGATCGACCTGCTGCTATGTGCTGCAAGTTTGTCCCTCTCTTCCTGCCTTTCCTGGTCGTCTACAGCTGTCCTGTGAAATGTAGGCAAAAATACCCAAAAAGTGAACTTGATTTAAATGGTGTGCATCAGGGATGTTTGAATTCCAAGAGTATAAGAAAGATGTCAAGAGTTCTAAATTAAAGTTCTGTAAGTGATGTCACTTAGATGTCAATAGTAAACAGACTTTTGGACGTGTCTGATATTTAAGACAGCTTGTTGCTTCCAGCAACAGAGAGGTCAGAGGTCACAGTCTGCCATAAAGCTGCTCTTTTCTCAAGTACTCTTTAGTAGAGTGGTGGTCTTAATATAGTTTCTTCCCATTGAAGACTGATCTCTCAAACCAGCAGGCTGCCCTACCACAATCACGTACACCCCTTAATTTAGTAACACTGTCACGCGGACTGTTAGTTTACTACTTCCCGTAACTCAGTGACAACAATGTCCCATGTAAAGGGAGATTGGAGTATGTTTCTGAAAAAAAGTAGCATATGGAAGCAGCTATGTCATACGAATGCCCCATATCTAAGAGACAACACTTTAAAAGGAGTAGTTTCCGACAGCTCCTGTTATCAGAATCAGGTGTCAGGAATGCCAGTCTAATTCCCAGCATACCTATGTGTGTCGGGCTTATGTATAAAGGAGCAGAGGCTGCTGGGTGTCTGGCATCCAAACAGCTACCCAGCAAAGAAGCAAAGGCCAAATTCATCTATCCAACCACTGACACAACAGGAGCTCACAGAGAACCATGCATCTATCTTCCATTCCCATCTGCGGCCTCCTCGTCATCTTAAAACTGCAGCTAGTCAGCTCGTATCCCATCAGCACTGGCTTGACAGACACTGACATGGACATCTTAAAGGTGAGTCTCTAAATTAATAATTCTAAAACTTGGATTTGGAAAGATGAAGTTCAAGAGAACACCCTGCAAACCCATATGTGCTTAGTGACATTAAATTGGTGCACTACACAATTAATAAGTGTGATGAGTGTGATAAGTATGAAGAAGAAAAAAATCAGAGAAGGTTATAATGGTCTTTAAACCTGCTTCCTGTAAATGTTTATCCGCAATGTGAAAAAATGAAATGTTTAATTTTATTATGCAGAGCTTAGCATTACTTATATACATATGTGTATGTTTTAATTTAGGGTTCTTGTTGTCACATATACATACAGCCCTGCGCAGTCAGTCACCTGAGTACATACGTGACCTTTTCAATCCCTAGATACTAAGCAGGTCACTTAGGTTCTCTGGACTGGGCCTACAGACTGTTACTTGCGCTCTTCTGAAAACAAAGGCTGATCAAGCCTTTGAAATAGTGGCTCTAACTTTATGGAACTTTCCTTTAGATTTACAGTCCCTGTAGAAGCTGTAGAGGTCACTCAAGACCCACCTGTTTTCTCACCTGTATGTTTATTTTGGGCTCCTCTGTTAGCTTTACATTTTTATGGCTTTTATGTGTTGTTTTGTCTTTTCAATTTTATTTCTGTGAAAGTAAAAACTAAAACAAATTTTTTTATATTATTATTATTTTTTTTATATTATATTTTACATATTATTATTATGTGACAGGTGCTCCTTCACAGACTGGAGGAGTCAGTTCCTGCAGGTGGGGATGGTCTAGACAGCCTGAACATAGAAGAGGCTGCAGATGGACAGCAGGACCAAACTGGACTGGATGAGGCAGCAATCAGGGAGTTTCTCTCTGCAAAGAACCTGAAAGTTGTCCGCAACGATTCGTCCAGGAAATCTTCCTCCAGCTGCTTCGGTCGAAGGATGGACAGAATAGGCTCCATGAGCTCTTTGGGGTGCAACACAGTTGGCAAATACAGTAAGTTACAATAATGGCATTCACTGGAAAAAAAATGCTTCCCCCTCATGCTTTCTTTATAATGTAATCATTCTGATCATATTCATGAGGAAAAATGTCTTATTAACAGCATTGTTGTTATCTTTTTGTCTTGCAGATCCAAAGTAAAGATGAAGTCTTACCATCTAAATTCTGGAACTGCAACGTCTCTATAAAAAGATATATATTTATTGAAGGCTATTTATTTACTTATATTTATTGAATATTATTGGTGTCTTACAAATATATTTATTTACAATGAATGTAAGACTGTTCTTTATGTACTGTTGACTGTTTTAATAAATGTTTACAACCGTGCTGAACTGGTTTAAATCCTATTTATCAGACCGTTTCCAGTTTGTACATGTTAATGATGAGTCATCCTGGCATGCCAAGGTTAGACATGGTGTTCCTCAAGGCTCTGTGCTTGGGCCGTTATTATTCACCTTATAAATGCTGCCTTTAGGAGAAATGACTAGGAAACAATGCATAAACTTTCATTGCTACGCAGATGATACCCAATTATACTTATCAATGAAGCCAGAAGAAACAAACCAGCTAACTAAACTCCAAGCATGTCTCAAGGACATTAAGAACTGGATGTCTGCAATTTTCTGCTATTAAACTCAGATAACACTCGGCACAAAACACTTTAGAGATGCACTATCTAATGATATAGCTAGCCTGGATGGCATTAACATGGCCTTCAGCACTACCGCCAGGAATTTGGTCATGATCAAGACATGTCCTTCAACTCCCACATAAAACAAATTTCAAGGACTGACTTTTTTCACTTACATAACATTACAAAAATCAGGCCCATTCTTTCTGAAAAAGATGCCGAAAAAGTAGTCCATGCATTTGTTACTTCCAGACTGGACTACTGTAATTCTTTGTTATCAGGCTGTCCAACTAACCATACTTTGTCATGGGATGACAAGTCTCCTGCTGCTCCCATACCTCCACTCAACACTTGCTGCTATAATTAAAAATGTGTTGTACTGCCACATTATCAATCTCAGACCATCACACACACACGCATTCAGCTTGAAAAATTCTAGAAAATCTCCATCATCCACACACACACACAACCTATGAACTATAATTAATATTACACTGGTCAACACCAAATTTATTGTTTTTTTTAGCTGATTAAGGATCATTTTGATGTGCTGAATCCAAAAATCACACTGGTTGTGCTCAATCAGGTCAGCTTTCTGAACAAAGACACATATTTGTTTTTTAATGTTTTTGTTGACATGTACGTGTATTTTCACGTCATATGATGCAAAATAATTTTACATTTCATGAAATAAACAAATTATTTGTGTTGACCTGAAGATGGTGAATTTTTTGTTGGGGCAATAGTCCGGCTTCATGCTTTCCATGCTTTCTGTGCATGTGGGATAGTAGGGACACTGCTCAGCATTACACAAAGAAGGACTGGCCTGTGCAGGAGGATATGGTGCCTTTGAGAGCAAGGAACGTCATCAACAACCCTTTAGTAGACAGAGACAAGATATTCTTCCCACCACTGCACATCAAGCTCTGCTTGATTAAACAGTTCACCAAAGCTCTAGACAAGGATGGTGGCTGCTTCACTTACTTGTGCCAATCTTTTCCAGGATTAACCATAGAGAAGTTTAAAGCTGGCATCTTTGACGTTCCTCAAATCCGTCAGCTCATCACTGGAAGCATGGAAGGCTTTTGTTTTGGTCATGAAGAACTTTCTTGGCAACAACAAGGCTAGGAACTATTCAGAACTTGTCATCAATATGCTGACTGCTTTCATAAACTTTGGATGCAACCTGAGCATCAAAATGCATTTCTTATTCTCACGTATGGATCGGTTTCCTGAGAATCTGGGATTAATGAGTGATGAGCAGGGGAGAGATTCCATCAGGACATAAAAGAGATGGAGACCAGGTATCAGGGATGCTGGGATGCACACATGATGGCTGATTAGTTTTGGACTCTGAAGAGAGACATCCCTGCTGCTGAGCAATCGAGTGGTTTGAAGCAACGGAAGTTCATGCCCTGATGACGTAACGTTCAATTTACATGTACTTACTTTTATCAATGTCTATTGTTCAATTTACAGAAATTTAAGTTTGTAACATTTAATTAGTACATTCTGTTAGAAAACATCTTTTTTTGGATGAGAAATATTAAAGAAAATCAACTGATAATGTCATAAAAATGTAATCAATTTCGTCAGAAGATCAGGTTTTTCAAAATCAAATTAGCGTAAAAATCTGACCTGATTGAGAAAAATGGACATTACTATCAATTAGTGCTGTCAAAAATATCACGTTATTAACACGTTAACGCAAATCAATTTTAACGCCGTCCTTTTCTTTATCGCGAGATTAACGCTCTGTGATGTGACCTCGTGAACTTGTAGTTTTTTTTTTATATATAAGCTGTGGCCACTGCCAGTAACGTTAGAAAAACTACATGATCCAGCAACTGGAAACAAAACAATGGACACGCGCCACGCATGGTAGTTGTAAAGTCTCCTGGTTAACCGCTAATGCGAATTCGCCACCTCCTTGTCAAAACCAGGCGACATTGGATGGCTTTCAACAGAGGCATATTTCGACCCTCAGTGGGCACTTCAGTCGCATGCTTTAACGGCCATAAAGACAGAAGAGACGTACTTCGGCGCTGCTGTCGCAGAACATTTCATGCTAGTAGCCAGAGAGTGGAACATCGAACACGAAGTTGACCGGTTAGTGCACGAGACCAGACAGCTCCTCTTTGAACACATGCCTTGCATCGCACACAGTGTGCACCGAGCAGTCACGGTTTATTTACAACACAATTCAATTCAAATGTGAATTAATGCTCAAAGTGAAAATGTTAGTGTGATATATAACACTATACGCTATTTTTTTAAATATTTCTTTTGCACAAAGCAAGCCCATCCACTTTTCCATGTTGATAAGAGTATTATAATATAAATTCCAGGGACATTTAGACAGATAGATAAAACCACCGATTAATTTGCGATTAATCGCAAGTTAACTACGACATTCATGAGATTAATCGCGATTAAATATCTTAGTCGATTGACAGCACTACTATCAATATTATCATTTCTATTACTGTATTAATGGCACCAGCTTACATTGGTTAATTGAACCCCAAGTTATGCTATGTTCTTCTCCTACCATGGCCTGCAGGATGACCTCGACCGGTTGGAAGTTTTTTCTTGCCACTGTTGCTCATGATGGATCTGTTGGGTTTCTTCTCTGTGAAAACCTACTTTAAAGAGTAAGGTCTAGATCTGCTCTGAATTGAATTGAATTGAATTGAATTGAATTGAACTGCACATCATTGAACTGCGTGTTGCTTAAGCATCATCTTGCACAGCAAATAGTCTGTAACCACACACACGCACAAACATGGAAAGTAATAATGTTAACGAGTGGAGTCCCACTGTCAGGATGGAAAAATGCAGTGAACTATGAGTACCCAGATGTTGCACTCATAATGGGCAAAAAGTTGAGTGTGAAACGTTTGCTTAATAGCAGAAAGGGCTGGACCACCATCCTATATCAAACTTGTGAAAGGTCTTTGTATTTCTATCTGTGGTGTTAAATTATATAAAACAATTAGAAAAATGGAATTAAAGCAATGCTCAAACATGAACCACTTTAAAGATATGTACAAAATATTATGAAGCGTTTTTACCTAAATGTATCCACCTCAGCATGCTCAGATAGAGCGGAGGATTGGATCCATTTTTTGAATCTTAGAAATTTGCCAACACTCGAAAACGAACACAGGGACATACTTTGTCAACCAATCACTATGGAGGAGGCTTCCAAGACAATGTAGTGTTACCAGGTGGAAAAGCCCCAGGCCCCAATGGGTATTTTCTGGATTTCTATAGGAAAATTGTTAAATTAGTGGTAGAACCTCTTACCAGAATGTATGTTAGGTCATTTGAGCAGGGTTCACTACCTAAATTCGCTTACCTGGCCAATATCTCACTTATTCTCAAGAAGTGTAAACCCTCAGATTGACTGATTGGAATAAACTGCAAATTGTTATTCAAACCCATTGCTAGGAGATTGGAGGTTTATATTCCTGCCTTCCTGATCAAACAGAATTCTTAGGAATAGATTCTCATAGACAAATGTTTACGTCTTCTTCATGTGCTACACACACTAGTCAAGAAAGTACCCTCTGTGTAGCTATTGATGCGGCTAAAGCTTTCATCATATTGATGTCTGGTATCACAAACCAATTCCAACTGAAATAAAAATAGTCCAGTTCTGGTTAGCATGATCAAAATTTGGGAGAATATTAGGAGATTAATTGGAAGAGGGAGTTTCTCATCGAGCTTACACCGCGTTATACAAAACAGAGCATCTCCCCCTGGTGTTGGTGAGACCATATTCCAGAACTGGTATGACCAAGGCATTAGGGTTATTAGTGACCTGTTTGAAGCTGGAAAATTATTACCATTGATCGAAAGCCAAGTTTGGCATACCTTCTAAACATTATTATGGCTTTCTGCAGATTAGACATCTCGTCAACAGTCAAAATTTTGCTGAATCCCAGTCAATACTTTCTGCCATCGACTAATTTCTGTTAGTCTTGCAGCAATAAGAACGTCATATCTCACTTATAAAGGTTAATATAGTCTCTAAACACTTCCAATATTAACAGGGTTAAATGTGTATGGGAGAAAGACCTATGTACATCTCTTGAGGAGGGAGAGTGGTCTGTTACAATTAAATCGATGGGAAAAACCTTTCTATGTAACAAGTTAAGGATTCTTCACAGATCACAGTGCACGCACCCCTCCCTCAATACCTTCCATGCCTGCTTTATTTATAGTGAGAGATACAGAGTGAAAGGGGGAGACAGAGGGGAAGACATGCAGGAAAGGGCTCTGAGTCGAATTCGAAACCCGGGCCGCCCACTAACAAGGACTGAGCCTCTGTGGTATGCGCTCAACCAGGTGTGTGACTGGGACGCCATGCCCACTAATATTTAACTTTTTCAAAAATACTTCACAAGAAGTTAAGGAGGTTAAACAAATGAATCCTAGTCACTCACATGAGCAACAGGGCGCATGCAATGATGGTGTTGACAGAACAACATGCCTGAGCTTGGACCAGGTCGTGACGAGCTGTGAGGTGGACCTAAGAGAGGCAGCGGTTGAGAACAAGCACCAGTGCTCCTTACTTAAAGAGCTTGTAGAGGAGGAATGCAGGTGTGTTCTCGCAGCATCCCATGGGCTATGGCCACACAAAGACAGTGCAGCATGAAATACCTCTGGTTGATGGTAAGCCTTTCCGTCTCCCTTATCGTAAAATCCCCCCCTCACGGTGGCAGGATGTACGGAAGTTGTTGATGGACATGGAGGAGACAGGAGTCATCAGGCCCAGTAAGAGTCCCTATGCTTCACCTGTAGTGGTTGTAGTTAAGAAAGCCAGCTCATTGAGGTTTAGCATCAATTACCGCAAGCTGAACTCCTGCAGCACAAGAGATGCATTCCCCTGCCGAGAATAGAGGAGGCCCTGGAAGTGCTGGGTCAGTCCAAGTTCTTTTCAACCCTCGACCTTACGTCGGGTTATTGGCAGGTGGAGGTGGCGGAGCACGACAAGCACAAGACCGCATTTAGCACCCCCATGGGGCTTTATAAAGCTAACAGAATGCCCTTTGGACTGCAGAATGGCCCCTCCACCTTTCAACGCCTCATGACCTGCTGCTTCGGGGATCTGAACTTCACTCACCTGCTGATCGATCTGGATGACCTCATCATATGTTCCAAAACATTTGATGAGCACCTGGGGAGGCTGCAGCTGGTGTTCGATCGGCTCCGGGAGCATGGCCTGAAACTGAAGCCCTCCAAATGTCAGCTGGTGAGAAAAGAGGTGCACTATCTGCGCCATTTGGTGTTGGCTGAGGGGATCCGAACGGACCCAGATAAGATAAGCAGAGTGAAGTACTGGGTGAGACCCACAAACGGCAGGGAAGTGCTACATTTCTTGGGGTTTGCAGGATATTACAGGCGGTATGTGAGTGGATACTCTGCCCTGGCAGCCCCCTTCCTGTGGACCGATGATTGTGAGGAGGCATTCCAGACCCTGAAAGACAAGCTAACGACTGCTCCAGTGCTGGGCTACCCAGACTACAGCCTGCCGTTTGTCCTCCAGACGGATGCCTCAGGGAAGGGGCCGTTCTGGTCAAGGTCCAGGGTGGCACAGAGAGGGTCATTGCCTTTGCCAGCAGAGGCTTGAGTCCAGCTGAGACAAGATATCCTGCTCATAAACTTGAGTTCCTTGCTTTAAAATGGGCAGTGACAGACAAATTCTATGACCACCTCTATGGGCGCAGATTCTCAGTCATGACAGACAACAACCTTCTCAAGTATGTCATGTCCTCTGCTAAGCTGGATGCTACAGGACAGCGGTGGGTGTCTCGCCTGGCTGCATTTGATTTTGACGTCCAGTATTGGAGGGGACAGAGCAACGCAAATGCTGCCGCCCTCTCCCGGATGTCAAACCAGGAAGTTACCCAGGTCCTGCATTCATGCCCTCAGCGGGTGAGGTCCAGTGAGCCCACAGAGGACCCAGTGTGCCCCACAAGCCCCCAATCTGAACCCCTTGGATCCATGTCATGTGGAGGGGCGGCAGAAACTGGGAGACAGGTGGGAGCCTCGACCATACCTGGTGGTGAAGAAACAGCCCAGTATACCAGTGTATGTGGTGCGGTCAGAAAATGGTGACACAGAGAGGGTGGTCCACCGCAATCTCCTCACACAATGTATATTTCTCCTAGTAGAGCAGGCTGGTGAAGTGACAAGTGGGGAGGTTGAGCCAGACACAGCAGAGGACTTAGAGATGGACACAGAAAATATTACTTAGCTAGCTGGTGAAGTGACAACACAGGAAGAGGAGTCAGAAACAGTAGAAGGCTGGGAGGTGGAATACATGGAGGAAGTGAGTGATGGATGGAAGGAAAATGTAGCAGTTAGGGGCACCGTCTCTCTCCCTGGGCCCAGTACTCCAAGGAGGAACCCGCTGAGAAATCGACATCCCCCAAAGAAACTGTCTTGTGAATCACACGTCGTGGAGTCAGAGGAGGATCGGCAGAAGATAGAGAGAGGATGGAAGTTGTGGCAGAGAGCTAAAGCAAGAGGAGCAGCAGGACATATGTAGCTTAGGACAGCAAGTACACTCACGTTAAAGGGGGAGTACACACATTTCCATTACACATCACTACCCACTTCACAGACATTTATCCCGCACCAGTTCATTATGGCTGTTCTTAAGGTGTAAGTTTAATGGGTTGTTCTTGTTTTATTATATTTGTTGTGATGACTGGGACGCCAACAATCAAAGAAGGGGTGGATGTAAGGTAGTTGCTTCGGGTGGTAGGTTTAGCAGTTTGTACCTTGCAGGACACCGTACTTGTATTTTCGGTTTGGCGCAATCGCCATTTTATGGTCAGTGTTGATTGTGTTCTGCTTAAGGTAAGCATGGTACTCTGTAAACAAAAGTAAAGTTTTCTGATATAAATAATGGTTGTTCTTGTATGTTGTTAGACTGCTGTGTTTAATGATATGATAGGAGTTAGAAGCACTGTCTGACGGGTTTTTAGTTATTTCTTAGTCCATTCTACTGTGTATACAGTGTTAGCTTGAAGGTATCTTTTAGCATGTTAGCCTGCCATTAGGCTTTTTGTTGTCCCATGGCAGTGTTGATTGTGTTCTGCTTAAGGAGATGAGCTGCCAGTCGTGTCCAGCAATATACAAGGTCTGAGCCGCAAACACAAAGGCCACCCGTGTCCGACGTGCCCCTTCTTCGCACCCCATCACCAAACACAACGCAGAGTCCCAGGGTGTTCCACACGGGGCGGGTTATACATACTTTAAACAGACACAAGAGTGGTATCATTCTCCTTATGTCAATTTCAGCAAGAAAGCAAATTAGCTTTATTTAACTTTTAATATCAGCTATTACTAAACCTTCCAACTAAATTTCAGTTTGGTTTTGAATTATATTTCAATCAGATATCATAATGAACCATCATGTACTATAAATATCTTATATTGATGATGTCATTGTTTCCTCCGCCTTCTAATCCAAAACAAGTAGTGTCCTTGTAACCCAGGAGCAGGTTTAACCTACTATGGTATTTTTCAGCCTCAGGAGTGTAGACAGTGTCAAGTATTTGCATAGTGAATGCTGCATTCCCGTCAATACACACCATGTCTGAGCTCAGAGCTCTAAGATGGCTTCTGAGGTCATGCATCCGCTGGCTGGTAAACGTGAAGTTGCACAGATATATGTACTGTACACACACACACACACACACACACACACAC
>CAFUXE010000845.1:57287-90109 GCA_903364295.1 Serranus cabrilla | reverse complement strand
ATATATATACAATACCCTAATTTTTCCAGTTATTTATTGCAATTCAAGTCATGCAAGCCCAGTGAATAGCTCGAAATGGTACAAAGGTAAGTATTAAACAGCCAGGTTAAAAAAAATGGATTGGTTGCCCAAAACTGAAAAATAATGTACATTTCAGAATTATACAAAAAGGCGTTTTTCAGGGAACACGAAGTGGGTTAACAATTTAAAGCTGTTCCAGTGTTTCCCCTAAAAAAAAATTCAGACGTGGTGGTTCTGATAGGGGGTTTTGAGGCAATATTTGGCACGGTGGCTTATCAGCGTGATTGGGGTGTAACCTTTTAGCACTATTATAATAGATATATTCATTAAACGCCTGGTCCTTTTTGTCTATTTTTGTCAGTAATTGTGTCAAAAAAATTGAAATAATTTACACCCTTTTTTCAGGAGAAGTAGAATTTTTTTTTACCATTTACCATTCTTATGTTATTAAATACCTAAAACTGTTTTTAATCAAAAGAAAAGGACAAAGCGGAATTTAATTTTCTTCAACTTTCTTTTTTATAAATTCTTAGGTAGGGTTATTGGGCACTTTGTGGTATTTTACTGTAAAAATTGCAGTAAATTCTAACAGTGTACCTTAATGCTGCCATCAGTCTATTGCTGGCCTGCACCAGGCAGCCAACATGTGGGCCACCAAATAATCTGAAGATTCTTCTTTCCTGGGGAAAACCCTGAAATTCATGGTCATAATTATTCTTTTTTTTTTTTAAAGTAATATTAGAACATTCTGATTCTTTCATGAACTCAGTTTACCCTCTATCACATCTTTTCACGATTGTACTTCTCATGCCATGGCATCCAGCAACAAGTGAACAGACTCAACTCATGCAGCCAGGCTCAGGGACTCTAGGTGCAGCCTGACTCATTAATACCCTGCTGTTCTGAGGAAAAGGCCTAGTAGCCTACTTACCATATGTTGTGTAAGAAGGAGCAAGCATCGTCTTAAACCACTTGACCAAGCCTCTGCAGGCCATATGCTTCTGAGACAGCCTTGACACAAATCTACCTGTCAGGTGAGGGGCACTGTAGCAGCAGCAGCAACCAGAAGATTGGCACAGTGAACTCTAGATACCTCCCAGTGGAGCAAAGTGCTGTAACTATAATACTGTTTAGGAAGGTAAACTGCAAGTATTAATATACTATACTGATATTCTCAACAAGGGAAGGAGGTGCATTTTGTCAGCAGTGTTTCATCACATCATGTCAACAAATACATTTATTTTTCTGATTCCTGATTAACCTGCTTGATTTGCCTGGGTTAGAAATTAGTTCATCCGCCCCTAATCTCTGTACACTGTTCCCATACATTGATTTATTTGTGGTGGTCCGCCACAATATTATCATTAACTACCATATATTGAGTTTTAGTTTATTTTTTAAGTCACTGTAGAGCTGAGAGTCAATGTCAATGTTCTCGGTGCCTCTCCTCTCTCTCTCTCTTTCACACATACACACAAATACAGTGAAAATGAACCCTATTTTCGATGGAGACACAGTGCTGCTTTCTGTAGTCTAACAAGTAAAAGAAAAAAATGTGTGTTTTCTTGGCAGGCACAGTATGTGAAATAAAGATACAAAACAATTATGAAGATGAAAGTATTTTTAACAAGTCATTCATAACTGAACTTTTACCAGCGATTCTCTTTGTCATCTGGTAGCATTGTGAGGGCCCCACTAACTTAAAAGGACGAAAAGGATCCTGGTTTTATTTTTTATTGTGACCAAAATGTACTGGATGAGGCAAATTGTTTAATGGAGGGCACTGAGCTGTAGTTCTTTTAACAATTGTTGTTTCGGGTAGCCTGTATTTAAGCCTGAGAGGTGAACCCCACAGTGAAAAAGTCAACAAAAGTGCCACAAACTAATTGCTATAGGGTGAACCTTTAGGGGCAATTGCCAACTGCTTTGCACAGTTGGTATTGCAGCCTCATTTTGTATGTCAAAGTTATGGTGCAACAAGGAGTGATCTGTGAAGGGTTACTGCTTAAAAGCCATATGTTTAGAGTGTAATCTCTTCTTCTGACAGCTCTCATTGGTTGTAGGACAACAGCAACTAATCCTCTGTTTTCGATGTCTGCTGTTTTCCCATGCTGCTCAGTAGAGCACAATTTAACAAGCTGTTCAACATATTGCATTATATTACAATAAGTGAGATGGGTCTTCGGGCCTCTTCCTTTTGGCTACTGACAGACTTGTAGTTGAACCCAGAATTACTGAGATCCAAAGGCACAAAAGAGTTTTAGTTCTGTAAACACCATGTATTCACAGCATCAGTTTGTTGGCTTTCAACTGTGTGGTAAGTGTGGTAATTCCTGCTTAGGCAGCTTAAGCATGATCTTCAGGCTAACTGGAAATCATGAAAACATGGACAATTAAATAAAGCAACAGCCTGAAGTGTAGGAAGCGAAGAAAATAAGGAAAAAGGGGCTTACAGGTAGGGCCCCACTAACTTAAAAGGACGAAAAGGATCCTGGTTTTATTTTTTATTGTGACCCAAATGTACTGGATGAGGCAAATTGTTTAATGGAGGGCACTGTGTTACTGTGACTTTTCTTTGACTGATGTTCAACTTTGGCATCCTATAAAGTGTAAACAATGTATACACTGTCAGCTATAAACAATGTATACATCTAATGAATACCATACTGTAAGAGGAGCTGTAGTTCTTTTAACAATTGTGTTCAGAGCTTTTTTTTTAAAAAACACATGTGTTTCGGGCAGCCTGTATTTAAGCCTGAGAGGTGAACCCCACAGTGAAAAAAGTCAAGGCTTTCAACTGTGTGGTAAGTGTGGTAATTCCTGCTTAGGCAGCTTAAGCATGATCGTCAACATGGACAATTAAATAAAGCAACAGCCTGAAGTGTAAGAAGCGAAGAAAATAAGGAAAAAGGGGCTTACAGGTAGAAAGTGGAACTATATATATATACACACACACACACATGGTGTCTATAAAGTCTCTTTATATTCAAAAAATTATATTACAAAGCCAATTGATGAGATCTTAGTCTTAGTCAGATTTGTTGTGTATGCGGTTATCAAAGTTTTTATAACCCCTATAAAAATGGCTACTCAAGAGAAGGCACAATGTGTATCATGGTTTATCGAATTAATGATATTGTGTATGGAACAAAGATACGGGACATCACTGACCTAAAGCAAAAGATCACTGATGCCATTGCGACCATTGATGAGGCTGTGCTACAGCGGACTTGATGTGTTTCCTGCAACTATTGGTCCCCATGTAGAGGTGTAATAAATGAGACAAAAAAATTTCTCAAATCTGCATATTTCTACACTTTACCGGCATTGCCTCCAGTCTTACCCGCTGGTGTATGAATGTGTATGAATGATTGAATGATTGGTGTGTCGGCGCCACGTTTCCGTCAGTCTGCCCCAGGGCAGCTGTGGCTGCAACAGTAGCTTACCATCACTGGAGTGAATGAATAATGGACTCAATGTAAAGCGCTTTGGGTGCCTTGAAAAGCGCAAAATTAATCTAATCCATTATTATTATTATCCTCCATGCGCCCACTGGTCGACCAGGAGATTTAAAAATGGCGAGTGCAGAAGCGGTGTTCATTATGATAACATGGCAGACTTCACCCCACAGCGCCCTCTGTTGGCCAGAGGATGTATATGCAGCGGACACACAGACAGACAGACAGACAGACAGACAGACACCGCCGCCCAAAACAATACTTCACTCCCACTCCGTGGGGTGAAGTAATTATATAGGAAGGAAAAAGGAGGGCTGTAACAACACTGTGACAGACAACAGCGCCAATATCTGTTATTGTTTATTTCATTATTATTTGTATTATATTTAATGTAATACATTATTCTTGACAGATAAAGTGTATATGTAATGAAATTAAATCATTGCACAGATACAGAGGATTGTGTCTAATAAAAAAAAAAAAAAATGATTCCAACTTTATGCATTAGGTCCATACAGGTACAAAATGAACACACTTTATTCTTAATATTTTGTATTTAAAAGTAACCATCCTTCTCAATGTTAATTTTTTACAACACACATTACTAGTGTTCAATAATAACGTTAGTGATCACTGTATGGTTGTTTGTGTTCGAAGCCGCGACTTTGACCTTGTCTGTGATTTGGCGTGGGATTATTTTAAAACAACTTGTCCCAAATGAATAAGCATGTACTTCAGAGAAGATTTTGAGTCAGTGGTAAAGATAACCCATAGGGTTAGAGAAAGCAGTAGGGTGTAGGGAAACACTATAACAAGCAAATACTGCCAGGGACTGGAATCAGAAAAGATGGTGTACTTTCTAGACTCTTTCTAGTTTGTGACAGCAAGGTATTTGAATATTCTGCAAACCTACACTATTTGTGTGTAATAATAATTAAAGCCAACAACTGAGGTTTCAGTAACAAAATATATTTTGAGTTCTCTATCTGAACCTTTTAACAGTAAAGACTATTATTTATTTTCAATTTATATAAGTGATCATGGTATAAGATTAAATCCAGTAAAGGTACACCTCTATGACACTTTTAATTACACTGTGGCACCTTTGCTCGAGTGGCAATAGATCAGTTACAGACTGATTTTTATTTACTTCATTGTTTTATATTTAAATGTGAAATAAAAAATACTTTTACTCATAGTTTAACATACTATGCTGTCTCACTGATTGAAATAAAAGTAGTAACGACCTACCCCCTGCACATTGACTGAAATTAAATAAGTATTTTTTAATTATATTGATTTAGACATTAAAAATAGATTTAAAAATCATAAAGAAAATAATATACTTAGGTGAATTCATGTTTTTTTTCCCAACCCCTTATAAATTGTGTTCATTTGGTCAACATAGTCTGCTTGATTTTGCATTTGTTGTTTTGCATTTTACTCTCTTCCTTCCTTTAACTAAGAATAGATAACAAAGAGGAATTTGGATTGCGGCTACAGATGTATGCTTCAAAATGTTCTTCAACTCTAGTCAATCGTGTTCACACAGCCCGCGCTGCGGAACGTCTGCACCGCGAGCCGCCGACGGCGCTGCGTCTCTGGAGCACTCACATACGCAGCGCCGTCGGCGGCTCGTGGCGCAGACGTTCCGCAGCGCGGGCTGTGTCTGCAGAGCAGATCGTACCAAACAGGAAATGAAACATGAAAACGAACAGTGTATCCGGTCATTTAAAAAATAAAACACCATGTTTCGAAATAAAGCACCATGTTGTCGATCGTAAATCTCATCCTTCTATATCAAAAGCACGCCATGGACGAAGAGAAGTTAATTGAACTCGAAGTGAACTGCAGATCAACATCTGGAAAGTAAAATGCCTGTTGTTTACATGTCGATATGTCTTTACATGGTTGTTATCGCGTGGCTTCAAAATTCCCACGGGAACATGTGGTTCGCGTACAGTGAGAATGGGCGCGCGCCACTCGCTGGAGAAAATCGCGGCGCTGCGTGTTGGCGTTGCTGACGCTGTATATGTGCATCAGCCTTTACACCCACAGTTGAAATCTCATGGTCTGTCCCAGAAAGTAGCATTTGTGTGACGCAAGTCCCTCTCATGTAGGTATGTCTGACATCTTGTGCTTCGTTCTCCTCTGTGGTTGTTGATTACAGACTCTCTGGGTGGTGCCCTGGGTTATTGAAAAATCAAATTTATTGATATCTAAATGGTCTGTAACCTCTTATCCAACTGTGGTTGTACAGCTGAACAGAGAGACCAACATAGGGCTTGAAGAGAGACAAACCATTCACACTCGTTGTCAGTTAAGAGTTTACAGCCTAAAATTTCACCTGCTGCCCAATGATTATCAATTTTGTCTAATAAACAAATCTGACCTTAATCCAAATTCCAAGTGTAGACATGATGGTACTAAACGTGGCAAACTCTTAGTGCTCTTTGTTTGTTTGTTTTGCACTTATCAATTAATAGCAACTGTCAAATCAACATGGTTTTCACACAAATGCTTGGCAGTTACTAAAAATAGTTCATGTTTTTTAAGACCTATAAATATGCCTATTTCAGAGTTTGTGGATTTCTGCTGTGGTCATTTTTGTGTCAATATTTTTGATGGATGTTGTTGGTTACCTAGGTTAGGTATAGGTTAAGTAGGTTATGCAGTAAGATTGCTGCCATAAAAGCCCAAATTTGGTGGCCTCTCGCACATTCTAATGCCACTATTCCATCATATACACTGATCCTGATCGATGCATATTTTAATGAGTTTGCCTACCTGAGTGTAAACATGTAGGAGATGTAAAGAAGGAGGCTTGTTGTGGATCAAGAAACTATCATGCCGTGAATGTAAGGTTTTACAGAAATATAAATTCACTCTTGTTCAAGAAAATATGGTTATTATTTATATGTATATAAAAAAAGTCTAAACTGTAAAATAACAAAACATATGATTGACTTGACTCTTGAATGTTCCTTTCGATGATTAGATTATAAGATAAGGCGGTTTGCCCAATTTTATAACAACTACCTTACAGTAACATGACCACAACAATATACAGAGTCACCCGTTAGCTCATGGAATCACAGAACCAACAGTTAACAACCTGGCACCTGTCTATATCACTTTGAATACGTTGATACACACACACACACAGGTTGTAGTAAATCGCATGAATGGAGTACAATGGAGAATTGTGCGCTTGCGACACTTTAAGTGAATTTAGCCATGTTTAAAAATCAGAAAAGCTCCTTAAAACGCGTCCAAGATGCAAGGGCATACAGGGAAGGACTTGGACCACAAAAAAGGCTCTATTTCGAGAGATTGCGTGTTGGAGGCACTACAAAGCACAGGTACTGAAGTAGATCCTGAACGCCGTCACGGAAAATGGTTAATTACTGTTGTTTATTAGACCGAGAAACACATTAGGAGTATTACCGAGTTCTCAAAGTTGTTAAAAAACAGGGAGAGTTATGCCAGAAGTTATCAGAGGAAAGGAGACGCTTGTGGTTAGCTAAACTAAACCAGGATCTACAAGGGAAACATTTAGATAACACCCGCATTTGTTCGGCACATTTCACATGTTTCTCGGTCTGACCTATTGTTACAACTCAAAAAATGGCAGTAATTAAACATTTTCTGTGACAGCGTTCGGGATCTACTTCAGTACCTGTGCTTTGTTGTGGAGCGGAGTGCCTCCAACATGATGTGTCGTGAAAACCTGAAAAGTCCTTCCCTGTATGCCCTTGCATCTTGGACACGTTTTAAGGAGTTTTTTTTGTTTTTTAGACAAGGCTAAATTCACTTAAAGTGTCGCAAGTGCACAATTCTCCATTATACTCCATTCATTCTTTTACAACGAGTGCCTCCAACATGGCGACTTCCGGTAGCGATGACGCGCTGATGACGTGCCGTGAAAACCCTCTATAGCTCGCTGCACTTGAGGTAGTAGTCAGATGGAAAGCTCTGACTTTACTCACCTAAAGTTCGTTACTGATGTTTGATGTTAACACAGCTCGGTTAATTCAGTGCGTGCGAAAGTGGGGGCAACCCGGTGGCTCACACTCGTAGAGTGCGTACCATGCAATGCGAGCCCTTGCTACGGCGGACCTTGGTTCGATTCCGGCCCAAGGTCCCTTTGCTGTATGTCTTCCCCTCTATCTCCCCCTTCCATTCTCTCTGTGGCTATCTAATAAAGCATTAAAAATGCCAAAAAAAATTAATCTTAAAAAAGTGGGCTCTAGTCTCGGAGGAGGACGGAGAAGTGGGGGTCTGGAGAATTGACTGACAAGGTGACAGAAACAGACACAATGCAAAATAACTTTATATTAAATAGTGAAAAAAATGATTTGAAGTAACTTCTAAAAATGTTAGCGGGGCAAAATAAGACTATGGTGCAACAGTTTAGACTATGGTGGGCAGTCACAGCCTAGTTAATTAACGGGAAATACTGAGTTCTATTTGAGACATAGAACAAGTCAGATATGTGAATGTAGGGCTCAGAAGTGTGGAACCATGCTACAAAAACTTACTCTCACATTTTAATTTTGATGAGACAGTTGACATACCTTGTTACTTTTTGTTACTTTTTACCCAAACAACACAGTGGCTCACAGCAAAGAAGTCTTGGATTTACAGTATGTCCTAACAAATCAAAATGACGTGTTTTCTAGTTGAAAACACATTTGTATGCATTACTAAACCACTTGCTTCTTTCTTCAGTGTCGATATCTAATGGAGGATCACACATCGAAGAAGATGAAGATGAAGATGAGCAGGGGGAGAAGTTTGAGATTGATGACATGGATGACCTCAGACCTCGAGAGATGAGTTCTGGCTCTTTGATGAAGAGTGAATGGACAACAGACACAGCAGTGTCAGACACAGCTCAAGTAACAGCAGGAGAGGGCCTGATTGGAATGGCTAATACAGGACAGAAGGACCCAAACTCCTCACTGGAACACCACTGCTCAGGTGAATTCAGCATGAACACGACAGGTATGAATAATATCCCAAAAATTTTGAGAGACATTGTTGTAGCAGAAAGTTGTGGAGAAAAGTTGTTTTTTTGTGTATGTATAATCAGATTTTCAGATTAGATCACTGTGGAATGAGACTTGTAAATGTTTACAGGAATTTGCAGATATGTATTCTGAATGTTTTTCTGTGAAATCAGATTTGAAAAGCATAAAAAATCTCAAAATCTGTGTTCAGATTTTTCAGTTTTGTGATTTTGTAAATGCACAGACAAATCTTTCAATTGTCCATAAATCTGTAAATACATTCATTGATTGACTGATAAATAGTCTTAGATAGTTTTGCTCCAAGAGCTGGAAACACACACTGGTCATCAGTTACAACTTAGACATACCTCTTTTAATTGGCTGTCTTTAACTTCTGCCAAGGTCATTATATGTGACAATTTTTCTGTATAAGATTCTTATGTTCATGTTCCAATCCACCCAGAATACAGACGGTTCCTATGTTTGGTCTTTCAAGGCCACACGTATCAGTATGCCATCCTCCCCTTCGGACTTTATCTGGCACCCCGCATTTTTACAAGTTGCATGAGGGCAGCCTTAACATTTCTGTGTATGGTTGGAGTAATGATCCACCCTTACCTCAATGACTGGCTTATCCTGAGAGGCAGAACGAGATACTCACAGGGTCCTTGCTCAAATCAAGGCACTCGGCATGTCCGTGAACTGGGGAAAGAGCCAGCTTCATCCAAGACAGACCACCTTCATCCACGTCTCCATGCAGGGGGTAGAAAGGATTCAGCTCTCCCTCTGCTCCTTCCACCCCTAGCAAGGCTCAGGCTGCTGGGAATGCTAGTGGCAACCTTTGTCATCACACCCCTGGGGCTAGTACATTTCCGGCCCCTGAAGAGATAGTACAACAGCCTACATATGGACTCACGCTTACACAGGTGGGTCAAAATCAAGGTGACTCACAAGCGCCTGGTGCATCCCCGCCAGTGGAGGGATCACAAGTATTTGCTGCAGGGTGTCCTTCTCGGCTCAGTCCCGGCGAGGCGAGAGGTAATGACAACAGACACCTCATCTCAGGGTTGGGGGGCAATGTGGCAGAAGAGATCAGTCCAGGGACTATGGGGCCCTCAGCGAAGGGAATACCATATCAACAACATCAAACTCCAGACTGTCTACTTGGCGCTAATGCACTTCTTGTTCATATCAACCATTAGGGCTGCACAAGGCTGCTCTTTAGTCAGAGGCTGTCTCCAGGGGAATGGAGGCTGAACCCCCAGATAGTGCAGATGATCATGGATCAGTACGTGGAGGCCCAGGTCGACCTATTTGCCTCAGAGGGCAAAACTCATGCTCCCCTGTGGTTTTCCTTGGTGGTGCCCATTGCCCCACTTGGGATCAACAGTCTTGCCAACCCCTGGCCAAGAGGTCTTCTGTATGCATTCCACCAGATCCCCCAGATAGCCCTCACACTTCACAGGGTGAGGTTGTTACACCACAGGGTTCTTCTGGTGACTCAAGACACTGCACAGTGCTAGGGCTCCTTCCACAAGAATGGTATGCAGAAACTGTTGGGCTGCAATTTCTTTATGGTGCAGGGACACAGGATTAGAACCTTTCTCCTGCCTCTTGCTTGACATACTTCGGTACTTGCAATATCAACCTTGAAGGTCCATGGATCTGCCCTGGCTACAGCTATTCTGTCACTGACATTGATAATCAACCAATAGGCTGGTGTCTGTTCCTCCTGACACTGCTGGTATGAATCATCCACTACATTACTGATACTGCCAGTCAGGAAGGAATGAGAAGCAGATGTTTCTGTGAATTTCTGGATAACTGCAAGTCATGGCAGTCACTCGTAGCCATTTTTTCTGCAAGGCGAGAAGTTCTTAACAGACTAGCTGCAGGCTACCACGTGGTATTTATAGACAGGTAGCCTACGTCACTCTCACGACTTTGGTTACATATAATCTCCACCTTAAGAGGAGACATATTCACTTTGTTACAGCTTCCGGCAATCATCAATGAATTCACAGAACTATGGTATGTAACCTCTGTTCTGTACAATGGCAGAGAGAACACAATATTTTAACATTTATGTACTCATTTCAAATTTTTGTACACATTTACAGATTTATTATTTATGTCAATACTGTGATCATTAATAGCACATATTCATATATCTATGTCCATATTAATAGATATGTAAACATGGATTGAAATACAATCACACAACTCACCACACACATTTGCAAATAATTCTGCCAATTGTTGTTATTATTATTGTTGGTATGCTTCTAGATGGAATTGTGATGTTCTTTCTTTTGCTAGATGTGGAGCTCAGGGAGTCACCAGAAGGGTAAGTTATGCTGGAGCAACGTGCAGCCTCTAAAACATAGTGAAAGAAACATTTCATTGACCATACTTAAAACTGTAGGCCAAACATAACAAACTCATATCTGAAACATTTGAAACATTTGAAACATTTAGATAGAATTTTTAGTGATGTCCAATGTAAGTATAGGGGAAAGGTGAGTTGGGAGGCTGTGTAAAATGCAAATAAATACGAAATGCAGTATCCAGAGCGTATACTTAAAAAAGACATTAATCGTCACTACATTAAATATATTTATACTATATATATCTTATATTTAATGTCTTTATACAGTTTTCAATTGAATGTATATTTCACAAAAATTTAGCAAATTATTGCATTATAACATTTTCCTTATGTTTTAGACCATGACCCAACTATTTTGTAATCAGGGTTGTATATAGTGTCTTGTAAAGAGATTTTAGGTAGTAAACATACCAGTCCCAGCTGTGAAGAAAATCACAAAATTACCTTAGACTCCATAGTGTGAAGATGTGTAGTTTAAGAGAAACCAGTACAACAGCAAAATGCCCCTCTCATCCTGGCATATCTCTCAGACTTCAGACTTCAACACATGAAGTTAATCAATGGCATGTGCAGTATTTTTAATATGGTGACATAATGCAGCCTGACCACATAGTTCCCTACCTGTTTTTCTCAGTCACCAAAAACATATACTAGTTCAACTTATACACAAACAAAATAAAACAAAAAACTGGCATAGCTATTCCCCAAATTTTACAATTCACTAGAGTCATTACTGTTTTCTACCATAGATGTCAGGCTGCTGTCTACCATTTGTTATTCTCACCAGTCTGAGTGATCTGCATTTTAAATGTGGGATTTCAACTGGACTGGTGTCTAATCATTAAATGTACGATTCCAGCTGAGCATTACAAATCATTTTGGATCCTTGGAAATGGTAGTTTCAGAAAAAAAAAAAATTCTCACAGTTACTAGCTACATTCAAGAGCTTTAAACGTGCATTGGATAGTCTCAATCAACAACTGTAGAATATCCAAACACCCATTATCAAGTGATCAAAGTTAGATATTTGGTGACATGTTAGGTAAGGAATTGGACCTTCAGGTGGGGACCAGGCTTAAGTCTTTTATCTGTTATGAAGTTCATCTCCAAAACTGGAGAGAAACATCCTCATAGACTGATAAGTGTGTATTTTTGTAAAAACAAAGTGATTTGACCTTCTATGACTCTTAGATCAAAATGCTTGTTGCAGATGTTCCAACTCCTCTGATCTGGCAGTGACTGCAGAGTCGGGTAGTTTCTGGAAAGCGAGCTGTATTTATGAAGGTAAGATACACCTGACAAGTCTCATCTTGCCCCCACATCCAGCTCAGAGCCAGAGCTCTGTCTGAGCTGGTCTCTTGTGTCCATATGATCACCAAAGTTAGGATGTTTTTGTGTTTGATTGCATTTGGACAGCACAGACATCACATCCTACCAAGGAGTGGCTCAATGTGGTTTCAGAGCTCACACTGCGATTACACACAGGTACACAACCTTTCTGTAGTATTAGCTTTGGTTGAAGCTAGCTTGTAGAAAAAGGCTGTGATTCCCTGAGGTTCCATCTTTTTACAGTGAATTTACTCAGTAGATTGTACATGTGCAGTAATACTTGTGGTAATGTTCAAGTAGTTAGCTTGTATTTCTTTTCATTGCTTCATTGTATAATGCCAGTCTTGACATGTTTCAGTCATGATTATGTGAAACCTGTTCTTCAAAGTCCTCCTGTGTCATGAATTTAAATGACTAATCTCCCCTGAAGGCAGTAAACCTTTCATTCGAGAATAAATCAGTCTTTATAGAAATCACTTGCAAGTATAAGTATATAAGGCAGAATATTACACCTGGTGAACTATTGAGAGTTTGAAATGTGAAACCCATTCAGTGTTAAGTTTGCATTAACTATGGAACGGTAAATGAGCATAGCTAGGAGCATAGCTAAGAGCAGATCAGAAAATGTACTTCTAAAACATGAAAAATGACAAGGCCTATCTGAAACTTCTCTCTAAGATGAGGTGATGAAGGTTAGTGTTGAAATCAAACACTACAACACACATTCCTCATAAAGCAAATCACTTGTCCCAATAGTCCTTGAAGGGGTTCCAAGGGGCAGGTCAAAATGACAAATTACTTATTAGTAGTTTCACAAAAATGACACAAAAATCAGTTAGAAAATATAAAATCATGACTGTTGTTCAATCTGACCACTGTTAGTATCTCCTAGTGTTGTGTACACCTTCTGTAATTCAGAAAGAGAGTTAGATCCATTGGCCCTATTTGGCAATTTTTTTTACTCATTCAGAGGCCGTAGCAAGCTCAAGATTTCTGAAGGAACATTCGTGCCCTCTTTACATGAATACCTTCTTTGTCAAGGTAACATGCAGTTTAGTGCAAAAAAAACACATCGTTTTTCTCATGCTTTATTTTCACCTACTGTATCTCAATATTTATGCATACTGGGGTCACTATACAGCTTTGGTTTTGTATCTTATTTGTATCATTGGAAAGCTGAGACTCTGTGATGATGATGATGATGATGATGATGATGATGATGATGATGATGATGATGATGATGGTCCCTTTAGCAGCCATTTCATTGCAGTGAGAGCATTTATTGAAACTTGACCTCACTTATGTCCTGCTGTGACCTCTAGGATAATCACAGCCTCGTGAAACTTTACAACAATAAAAAACAGCCCTAAAACATTCAGAAGATGTCTAGCCTATAGGGTTTCCTGAAGTTTACAGAACATCAGTGCTTGTCATCCAATTGCCAAAAATACAGAAATCTCCAAAATGTCTTGAAACCAAATCACAACATGGGTTTTTCTATGTTGCTCCAAAGGTCTTGCTGTATTGATGTAGTATTTTAATATTCAGCACCAACTGTGTTGAACAAATGGTATTAACCCAAATATTTCCGCAACAAGTTATGGGACATAATTGAGCATGGAACTTGACTACAGAAAGCCATACCATTAAAATCTAAAACTTTTACACATTAATAGGTTTAATAGACTTATCAAAAACTCATTTTAATTGGAGATTATTGACCAGAACAAGGTTACATGGTATTGTAGTGGTTAGAACTCTGGCCTCACAGCCAAACAGTCATGTGGTTCTTCTGTGTGGAGTTTGCATGTTCTCTGTGTCAGTGTGGGTTCTCTGCGGGCCCTCAGGCTTCCTCCCATAGTCCAAAAACATGCAGCTTAGGTTCAATTGGTGACACTAATTCGCAATTCTGTTTAAAGAGGGTCTGATCACTAAGGGGGTTAACCAACATTAACCTAACATGTTTTCTTGTAATATTCTGACTTACTTACCCCACAGGTGAATTTTTTATTCTGTTACTATTGAAATCTACGATGACCAATGAAAATGGAGTGTTACATTCACACCACAACGTGTTTAAGACAGAAATCCACATAATGTAAAGTGTATATGAGTTTTCCAAACACATAAAGCTTCTATGTTCCTTTAACACTGTGGTACTAAACTTGTTTTGTAGGAAAGCCTTCTTTACTGGCAGAAGGTGGTCAGGACGAGTCTAGCACTACAGTCAGTGGGTGCAGCCCACAGCAGGACACTGCTGAGGCTGAGGTGTCCTCTTCGGTCAGTCCACATGCTGAACATCACATAGCTGAGGAAAATGGGCCAACCAACTGGAGTAGAGGGACCTACCTTCCAGGCTGTGTGGTCAGAGACCCGGAGGTCATCTACGATGATGTGCCTGCTGAGAACCCACAGCATCAAGTGGAAGGTGAGTTTACAGCTTCATGTAGAAGTTCAAAGAGTGATGAGTTTGCAACTCCTCCCTCACCATGTCACACTGTGGACCACAGTCTTAAATAGACTGACTTAAAGAAACTTAAGAGACTCACTCATGAACTGGATTATATGAAACTAACAGTATGTGTCTGTGTATAGATGTTGATGACATCTATGAGGACATTCAGAGACCTGATCATCGCAGCTCTAACGGCTGGAGCTCCAGTGAGTTTGAGAGTTATGATGAGCTGTCTGACAGTGAGACTGCTCCTCCAGCCCACAGCAGTAGCAAGGTAACACACTTAGAGATTTTCTCTTCTATGTGAATAATAAAAGGGATGATCTCCTCATGATATATCTCTGGTGAAGTCCCTAGTCCATAGAAATACTACGAGAAATGCTTCCTTTCACTCTTTTTTAAGGTTTAAATTGTGTGTAATTATTTACCGGGGGTTACCATTTACATCATATGTATGCATCAAATGAATACATCAACCATGTGTTGAATTGATGCCTGTTTTGAAAGGCTTTACCAAAGAGGTTGTGTCATTTCAGTGGAATCTGAAATGACTTTTTGGTTTTCTATTTCATTTCAGGTTTGTTGTAGTTTTATTTTCCCACCTCACCATTTGTCTTTCACTTCTGCATTGTTCCTGACCTATGGAGAAGAGTTGCTATATTAGAAATGTTTCAGTTTTAGTCTTAGTGAAGTTAGTTTAGCAGGAATATTTAAAAAAAATCATACTGGGTATTGGGTACTTAGGGTTCTGACTTATTGACCTACAGTAATATGCACATGTGCATTCAGCTGGAATGGAGTTTGTGCTTGATTTAAATCAGTATGAATTCATGTTTTGGCCACACAACATTAATACATATTTACCTTATTGTGTTAAGGTAAATATACAGTACTCTTTAACTACATCCAGTAGCTACAGAGTGCTGTGATTTCTTCTCATATACCTGATAAATTACATGTACAATATCACTTTTTCAGTTTTTGATCTCCACCTCCTCCTAAGGGAAATATCTGTCTCTCTGGCAGCTCAATGATGCACTGTGTTCACCAGGTGGTCTCTAACTGCCTGTGTGCTGTTGACTTAAGACTGAACCAAAATGTAAAAACTGTAGTACACAAAATACAAATTTAGAAACAGAAAGATGGCAGGGTACTGAGGAACAGCAGGGTTGGTTATACGCTTCTGTGGGTTCGTCTCTTCACAGTCTTTTTTCATAATGTCGATAGAAGAATATGGATGGATGCAGCTTTAAGGTCAGAGAGCAATGTTCCAGATTTGTTACTGAATGTGAGAAAACGATTCTTACATTTGTGGGTGTTGACCTAAAAAAATGCCATATTGGTCCAACTCATAAAACACCTTGGTGTAACCACAGCTACTTTATCATTTTTGTACACTAAGAATAAAATCTGGTTTGATGAAAAAGAGGAAGTGCATTATTTATAGTCTCTTGCTTCGTCGGCACTTCTGTGTTCTGCTTCTGTCACCATGTGTAACTCTCGTCTTGGACTTCCCCCAACTGCCTCATGCGTTGGTGTTTTTGAAAGAACCCAGTGTAACTTTTAGTGCGAGTGAGATGTTATGAAGTTAATAATTAGGGATGAGGAGTCTATCAACTGGATTTAAATGCAGAGGATGTCTGTCAATGTCTTGGATTAGCTGCACACCCTTATGAGACTTGGCAAGGGGGGAATATTTTGCATGAAAGTCAGATATTCACTGATGAATGAGGTATGTGTTTTAAATAATCGCAATAAATAGAGTTGGATACTGAATCACATTGCTCTTGAGTACAAATGGTATCTCAAGTCTGGAGAACTGTCACCTGCCTAAAAGTTGACTCTGAGAGTCGAACAGATTGTGAATCTTTTAATTTCTGTAGATTTCACCTGATTTTAGTCAGACTTCTTGTAATTCTATATTACACAGGCAGTTCTTGTGTGGCTGTAAATTCTTAAAGGTATAATATGCAAGATATTTCTGAAAAACAATGTGTGAATTCTACTTTGGATCATTATCTAGATCATTTCTATCTAGATAATGATGATTCAAGAAACAAATAGTCTGTATGAAATAACCACATGGTAAAAAGCTTTTTTATGTACTCCTGTGAAAATTAAATACTTGACAAATTAAAAGTACTTTTGAGTATTTTCTTCTAATTAAATAAAGACATGGCCGAAATGTTTTCTAAGCAGACCTGCTTTAAAATCTAACTTTAATATGAATTAAAAACAGCTGATGAATGTATTTTACAGGACAGGTGGCAGACACATAATAATTTATACATCTTTAAGAACTGCTTTGTACCAGTAATGGACATGTAGTATGATAGGGTCAAACATTCATACTAATCAAAAATGCACCAGGCAACCTGTGTTATCTGGGGGGTGCATGACTTCCTCATAGTTTACTTTATTAATACGTTAACTGTTGTATGTCATGTCATGTTATGTTTCTGTGATGATTTTAATCTGTGTCCAAAATATTGTAGCCAAACAAAATCAAAAACCATTTAACCGAATACAGTAATACCTTGAATTGTCTTAAATGTCATACAAACAAGGAATTATTTTCTCAAAAGATCAGCTATCATCTATGATGACAACAATAACAACAAAAAAATATTCAATATCGCAAAGTATTATACAATATGAGCTCACGATACGTTCTGCATTGTCAATAGTTGACTCTGAGTGTAAAAATGTTCAGGTGAAGACATAACCAGCAAATATTTGACTGAACTCCCGGCTTCAGTATGTGATGCTGCTTCTGTTTTGCTTCTTGGACTGGGAGGTGTGATCATGTTGAACTCTGTTTTCTGCTCTGCTTTGGACTTCCAGCTGCCCGCAGATGTGCTGAGGCTAAAGGAGCGTTGTGCCGTCACCAGGAGGGAGTTGGCGGTGCGTCTCAGTACACCTCATGTTGCCCATATCAAACAGAGCTGTGACACTAAGGTAGGACTGAAAGTAATAACTCCTGATGTCTCTAACCAGTCCTCCTACTCATTTTAAGGATACAGGGAGGAAGTAATGTAATACAAATGACGGATGATTTTATTAAATCTGAAAAATCAAACAAGATCGTCATTATTATTATTTATTTCATGTACAAATTTTAAAAATGTTATCAGGTTGTATCAGATTTGTTAACCTGCAATAACATTGATCATACTGTACTTGCATTGTGTTTTCCAGGTGCAGCTGCTGATGAAAGCAGCGAAGAATGGGACCAAGGATGGTTTAGAAAAGACAAAGTTAGCCATGATCCGCAAAGTGTCATTCCTCCAGAGAAAAGATTCCACAGGTGCATAAAATGGAACTGGGATAAACAAATTCCCTTAATCTGTTCAGTTTGTAGAAATCATCTTTGTAGTCCCTTTGAACACCAGTAACACAGAGT
The DNA here is from genome assembly GCA_903364295.1 of Serranus cabrilla. Lineage (NCBI taxonomy): Eukaryota > Metazoa > Chordata > Actinopteri > Perciformes > Serranidae > Serranus > Serranus cabrilla. The sequence goes on along the minus strand of CAFUXE010000845.1, from coordinate 72,042 downwards.
AAGTATCTTATTATGCATACATCACAGAATGTGAGAAAGGGTCCTGACCAGGCATGGACACATCTCTTAGTAGCAGGCATGTAATGCATCTATGTGTAAAATGATTTACAAGCACAATAACAGCAGACCTGAGAAGAAGCTCGAAACCAACACAAACTGTTTCAATCAACAATGAATAATGTCCATTTGGTAGAGGCTTGCAATGAAGACACTGCGGTTGAGCAGTATGTCCTTCTCTGGACTTCTCTGTTTTGCAAAATGAATTTATTGTATTGTAGTAGAGCTGCTGCTCCTTTCGGCTGAGGTGGTTTGGATATATGGTAAGGATGCCTCCAGAAGGCCTCCCGTTAGAGGTTGTAATAGGACGCACCGGGCTCCCCCAGTAGGAGCTGGAAAACGCTGCTTGAGAAGGAACCAACAGAATGCCTTGCTTGGTCTTATACCCCTTGTTCCGGTGTAATAAACATTACAGAGCTGGAAACAAATAAAAATGAGTTGCAATAAGGCTGCACTTGTAAATATCTGTAACGAAACTACCAGATGAGATTCATCTTGTCTTGTTGTGTTTGATTTTCCAGGTGAGGGAAAGGACGATGCAGGTTACATGAATGTGTCTGTGTGTGAGCTAAAGCACCCTCCACCACAACTCTGCCCCATGCCAGAGGGGCTCAGCAGTCAGCAGGTCTGTATATTGATGGGATGCACCCCTTGTGTATTGGCCTATTGCAAATGCCTGTGTAATCTTGGAAGGCCAGCTTTTGGAGGAGTTATTTAAGGTCAAAGGCTGCGATGAACAGGTGGTGTTTGAGGAGGATTGGTGCAATGGCATTATTTTAATAGGTCAAGGTCAATTTTATTTATATAGCACATTAAAAACAACCAAGGTTGACCAAAGTGCTTTACAAAGCATACATGATCATACAATAAAAAAACACAAAAACAATATATATGCACAATGTATATGCAGCCAGGATGTCAGCGCCCAACAGAACTAAAAGCCACTGAGTAGAGGTGGGTTTTTAGCCGTGACTTAAAAGACTCAGTAGACTGAGCAGCCCTAATGTCCGGTGGTAGGCTGTTCCAGAGATTAGGGGCTGCCACTGAAAAGGCTCTGTCACCCTTGGTCCGAAGTCTGGATCTGGGAACTTCCAGGACCACTTGACTGGACGACCTTAGCTCTTTCGCAGGTTTATGGACTTGAATAAGATCTACCAGATAATGGGGGGCCAACCCATGCAAAACTTTAAAAACAAGAAGTAAAACCTTAAAAACAACTCTAAAACGGACAGGAAGCCAGTGGAGCGATGCCAAGACCGGGGTTATATGTTCACCGCTTTTTGGTCCCAGTTAAAAGCCGAGCAGCACCATTTTGGACCAACTGCAGCCGGCGAGAGAGGATTGATTGAGGCCAATATAAAGAGAGTTACAATAGTCCAGCCTGGTCGTGATCAGAGCATGAATGACTCTCTCAAAGTCACCACAAGGAATATATGGCTTTATTTTAGCAACCAGCCTTAAGCGGCCTTTGTTTGAGAATTATAAACTGGTACAACCCCTTCACACTGATGTGAATGTAAGTGTTTCTCTGCCTCCTTCAGGTTGTCAGACGGCTCATCCTCAGCTCTATAGTGCAGAGTGAGAGCAGCTACCTGGACTCTCTCAAGAGAATCCTCCAGGTGAGTCAAACCTCTGCTAAGGTAACAGACAGGAGCTTTGTTTCAATGGGAGAAAGTAGGATGAGACTGTGTTTCTGGTCTTGTATTACCTGAAGTTTTGGTTTTGCAAAGATCTCAAGCCAGTGACTATAACAACAGCACAGCATTATTGGTAACTTGCTTTTGGATATATGTTGTTAATAAACCTTTACATCAATCCTTCAACGTGACACTTGAAGTCAGTTAAGTTGTTTGTGCCGTGGAATCCTGGTGGAAACCAAAGGAAACATAACCAAAGATTTGCTGTGTGTCACGCTGATATTTGTCTTTCAGGAGTATCAGAAGCCTTTACTGGAGCCACAGAACGGCGTTTTAAACTCCAAGAAGGTGCGTCAAATCTTTTACCGTGTTCAGGAGATCCACCAGTGCCACTCAATGTTCCAGATCGCCCTGGCATCCCGCGTGGCCGAGTGGGATCACAGTGAGAAGATCGGAGACCTGTTTGTCGCCTCGGTCAGTCACTCAGACATTCCTTCATTGATTCCTTTTTCATTTATATGTCCTTCTGACTGTCCTTCCCTCTGTTGGAGGTGTCCAGCAGATCACTGGTATGTAACTCTTGGTTCCTGGTACCCGGCAGCCTCTCATCACTTAGTATGGAATCTGTAATATCCTGAGAATGCCAACACTTGGTATTACCCTAGAGGGAGCTCTTGGGAATCAGTGTGTGTTACCTGACAGGAAAGCTATATATATTAACCCTCTGGTGTCGTGTATGAAATGTCTGTGCTGCCTAAAAATGTTTTGAGTAAAGCCACAAGAAATGACTCCTGAAGCCCTGTGTCCTCCTTTGACAAATGCTGATCCACAATGTTATAGAATCCATCTCAGCTTAATCGAATTACTTTGCAAACACCAAACTACTTGCTTTAACAAATTGTTGTTTGTTTATACAATGAAACATTGTCAGATATAATTTCCATGATGCCATCCTCAGCAGAATATATTTTTTACATGTTTATCATTTTAATGTGCTTTTGCCTTAATAATTATGAATACCACCAATGAATCAAGTGATCAATTGGGTACCCAGAAGTTAATGGACATTAACTAACCTCAATGCATTTAGTGTTAAAATGTATTTTGATTGTAGACAGGTTGTAGTTAAAAAAAAAACAAGTGAATTTCATAGGATGCGATTCAAAAAGCGTGGTAGTGAACAGCAAGGGCAGAGGTGGTAGTAAAGTAGGGTGTGTGTAAAGAAATGGTGGACTGGTGGCCATCAACTTTGTAATGCAAATTATTCCTCGTCTTTAGAGTCGTGATGTCATTCTATTTCCTCCACAGTTTTCAAAGTCCATGGTGCTGAACGTGTACAGTGACTACATCAACAACTTCACCAACGCCATGGCACTGATCAAGAAGGCCTGCATGTCTAAACCTGCTTTCTTGGACTTTCTTAAGGTGCTCATACTTTGTTTTTGAAACCAGTGCAACCAGTGTCTCGTGTTTGTGTTCTTGAGTTGTAGACACAGTTAACCCCTGTCCGCACTCAGCAGGACTAAAACCAATCTATTTTATCCAATGCCTTTATTTGACCAATACATCAGTTGCAAACACTGAGTGTGATACATTTAAAAAAGACTGATCACTGAGTGTATACAGTACATAGGATCAGCATAAAGGCTCAACACCAAGACAATAAGTGAGCAAGCAATGCTTTGGGGTATACACAGCCAGTAGACTCGGGAAATGCCTTTCTGACACAAATAAACAAATACAATTAATTATGCAACTACTTCAAGTTTGGATATTGGTAGTTGCTCTGAAATTGAAATCCTTATTAGGTAGCCTTCTGTTTGTAGATCTTGGTCAACCATCATATTATACAAACTTATAGGACAATATACAGTTAAGGAGGAGTGCCATGCCACTGAAAACAGAATGCAGCTCAAAGTGCTTAATGAAAAAATACAATTTAAACAACTGTAATTATATAAAACTAAAGTAAACATATAGGTAAGGCAAAACAGTAATAACAGCATAATCACCATCAACAACTCATTGTAAAATTTAAATATAAGATGGAGCAATAAGGAAATAGAAATGGCAGTGGAGCAGACCCTAAAGAAACCTAAATGCCTCAACTGATGTTACTGTCCTCCTTCAGAGACAGAGAATGACAACCAATAACAAAAATATTTGTAATATAGACAAATCCTATGGTAAATGTGCAGCTGTATAACGAAGGGAAAAGTTAACAGGAGTAAGAACAAGGATTGCAAATCTGCAATGGAAAAAATTCTCTGGAAAAACAAACTCCATTGTCTAGAATGTTGAAGGGAAAGCAGAATAATCAGAAACCTTTTACCCCTTTAACATTTATTTTTAGAGGGGTAAGGAAGGGGGGGGGCAGGGTTCTTTAGGTGGAGAAAGCTCATGGAGCCATAGGCACTGTGTTTCAAGTTGTTGTAGTCATAAATCTTTAAGAAAAACATTTCTTAATCATGATATGTGTATTTGAAATCAATTTCCATGCTTAATTTTGTCTCATAGGTTGTTGAATCTGTTACACACATTTGGTGCACGAAATTATACAAATACTGAAAAATCCCTCAATAATACTGCAATAATACTGCATTAAGACACAAAGACTTGAAGGAATACCATAAAAAAAAATTCATGCTGTGGTTTGATTTTAGCAAGAATAACATCTGTCTGTTCTGGAAAATGCTGAGAAACCCCCTTATTGTCAATGAAAGTTTCATGAAGCAGCAAGCCATTGTATAAAGCAAGTCCAGTTTCAAAACCTAGTTTCATTACAAAGAAATGCTACAATAAGGACAAACATTATTACACATGAAAACATATGTGCTTCTTAAATCCTCAGCTCTTCAGTCCTACCAAATTTATAGAATTCCAAGAATTGTTTATGGATCCCACAATGCAGAAACATTCAAATACAATAGGCAAAAAAAACCTAAAAGAAAAACATGACAATACAACATGGTTTCTGCCTGAAAGTGCTTGTTATCAGCATAATGTGTGTTACATGTCTGTAAAGGGGAGACTTGTGGGAACCTAAATAGCTAATTTTCAATTAGATATCTTGAGGTCAAAAGAGACCTTTTATACTAGACATTCAGTATTTCCCTCACATGCAACCCTTGATTTAACACACCCAGCAAGGTTCCTATCATAATGTTACATATTCAAGGAAGAGATAATACTGAAGAAATATATTTTCTGTGTGACTTTTAGAAGAAGCAGGCTTCCAGTCCAGACAGAATCACTCTGTACGGACTGATGGTCAAACCTATCCAGCGCTTTCCTCAATTCATTCTACTGCTGCAGGTGAGTGACTAATTACACATCATCATGGCTCTCTTTTGTTTCACAGTGGTTTGGTCATCCTCATGAATGGTATCATGAACAATAGATTTTAATAAGAGAGGAATCGGAGAACAAAACATGACATCCAGTCATTGTTGACTTGACATTTCTACATTTCGTTGAAAATGAAGCATCCCTTTATGAGTAAATTACATATTTCCACGGTTTTAACCCCTTCCTAATCCCTTAATTTCCAAATCATAGAAGTCTTTCATCAAACCAGCCAAATATAAAAATACAGTCATTGAAATTTTGCGAGAACTATTGAATGATTGAAAGCCTTTCTGACTTGATCCTTGGTTATGAAGCCTGTCAGCATTTTTAAACAGGAAATGGAAGAGAGGGGCAGTGTGTGGATGCAGTCAAGTGAAATATGTGGTTTCATTTCAAGGCCTGAATTGTTCCACTAAAACTATGTGTTGGACTTTCTGACAAGAGGAAGTGAAAGGCAGTCACTCTTGAGTCTACTGCAGTGCATTGTAGGTCTTCCCCCTCACCATGTGCAATTACAAATCCAAGACAATTACAATTACGATCTCTACTGATGAGAACCTCCAACGAGCAATCAGAAGGTCAATATGTGTTTCCACATAAAGTACATGTGAAGCCAGCTGATTCAATTCAATTCAATTCAATTTAATTTGTATAGCGCCATTTCACAACAAACGTTATCTCAAGGCACTTTTCATTCCCATAGCAGCACAACTAAGAGCTGGTCCAAGACAGGCCTGAGCCAGCCCTAACTATAAGCTTTGTCAAAAAGGAAGGTCTTAAGTTTACTCTTAAAGGTAGAGAGGGTGTTCGCCTCCTGGACCGAAACAGGAAGATGATTCCACAGAAGAGGAGCTTGATAACTGAAGGCTCTGGCTCCCATTCTGGTTTTGGAGACTTTAGGAACTACAAGTAACCCTGCATTTTGGGAGCGCAGTGCTCTAGTTGGGTAATGAGGTACTATGAGCTCTTTGAGATATAATGGTGCCTGACCATTCAGAGCTTTGTAGGTGAGGAGGAGAATTTTAAAATCTATTCTTGATTTTACAGGGAGCCAGTGCAGAGAGGCCAATACAGGAGTAATATGATCCCTTTTCTTAGTTCCTGTTAGTACACGTGCTGCAGCATTCTGGATCAGCTGGAGACTCTTTGTAGACTTAGTTGGGCAGCCTGATAATAAAAAATCACAGTAGTCCAGCCTAGAAGTAACAAATGCATGAACTAGTTTTTCTGCATCTTTTTGAGAAAGAATGGGCCTGATTTTTGTTATGTTACGTAAGTGAAAAAAGCCAGCCGGGCAACATAATCGCTCCAGCGTGTCCTGGATGCATGGGACCGTACAGGGACCGCACGGCCCTGAGCAAAGGGCCTCGGACCCCGTACTCCCGGAGCACCTCCCACAAGATGCCACGAGGGACACGGTCGAATGCCTTCTCCAGATCCCCAAAACACATGTGGACTGGTTGGGCAAACTCCCATGAACCCTCGAGCACCCTGTGGAGGGTATAGAGCTGGTCCAGTGTTCTACGGCCAGGACGAAAACCGCATTGTTCCTCCTGAATCCGAGGTTCAACTATCGGCCGAACTCTCCTCTCCAGTACCCTGGAATAGACATTCCCCAGGAGGCTGAGGAGTGTGATCCCTCGATAGTTGGAACACACCCTCCGGTCCCCCTTTTTAAAAAGAGGAACCACCACCCCGGTCTGCCATTCCAGAGGCACTGTCCCTGACCAACACGCGATGCTGCAGAGACGTGTCAGCCAAGACAGCCCCACAGCATCCAGAGACTTGAGGTACTCAGGGCAGATCTCATCCACCCCCGGAGTCAACCTCTGAGCCCTCAGCCTCTGCTTCCTCTTGGGAAGACGTGTCAGGGGGATTGAGGAGATCCTCAAAGTATTCCTTCCACTGCCCGATAATGTCCCCAGTTGAGGTCAACAGCTCCCCACCTCGACTGTAAACAGTGATGGTGGAGCACTGCTTCCCCCTCCTGAGGCGCCGGACGGTTTGCCAGAATTTCTTTGAGGCCGACCGATATTCCTCCTCCATGGCCTCCCCGAGTTTTTGCTTCCGCGACTGCCTGAGCTGCCGTCCGCTTGGCCTGCTGTTACCCGTCAGCTGCCTCAGGAGTCCCCCGAACCAACCAGGCTTGGTAGGACTCCTTCTTCAGCTTGACGGCATCCCGTGTCCCGTGTCCACCACCTGGTTCGGGGATTGCCGCCACGACAGGCACCGGAGACCTTGCGGCAATTGAAGTGGAGAACATGGTCCACTCGGACTCCATGTCTCCAGCCTCACTCGGGATCTGGTCAAAGCTCTCCCGGAGGTGGGAGTTGAAAACCCTCCTGACAGGGGATTCCGCCAGGCGTTCCCAGCAGACACTCACAATTCGTTTGGGGCTGCCAAGTCTGTCCAGCTTCCTCCCCGGCAAGCGGATCCAACTCACCACCAGGTGGTGATCGGTTGACAGCTCAGCCCCTCTCTTCACCTGAGTGTCCAAGACATACGGCCGGAGGTCAGATGACACGACTACAAAGTCGATCATTGACCTCCGGCCTCGGGTGTCCTGGTGCCACGTGCTCTGATGGACACCCTTATGTTTGAACATGGTGTTTGTTATGGACAAACTGTGACTAGCACAGAAGTCCAATAACCAAACACCACTCGGGTTCAGATCGGGGAGACCATGTCTCCCGATCACGCCCCTCCAGGTAGCACTGTCATTGCCCACGTGGGTGTTGAAGTCCCCCAACAGAACAATGGAGTCCCCAGTTGGAGCACCTTCCAGTACTCCTTCTAGGGACTCCAAGAAGGCCGGGTACTCCGCACTGCTGTTTGGCCCGTAGGCCGAGACAACAGTCTGAGACCTACCCCCCAACCGAAGGCGGAGGGAAACGACCCTCTCGTTCTGCGGGGGGAGAACTCCAACATATGGCGGCTGAGCTGGGGAGCTATAAGTAAGCCCATACCAGCTCGCCGCCTCTCACCAACCCCTGGGCCTGGCTCCGGGGTGGGGCCCCGGTGACGCCAATCAGGGCGACATATTCGTCTTTGTTGTTTTCTTTCTCATAAGGGGTCTTTGAACCGCTCTTAGTCTGATCCGTCACCTGGGACCTGTTTGTCTTGGGAGACCCTACCAGGAGCATTAAGCCCCCGACAACATAGCTCCCAGGATCATTCGGATACTTAAACCCCTCCACCACGATAAGGTGCCGGTTCAAGGAGGAGCTAAAGGCAGCATATATAAGGTAAATAATAATGGCCCAAGCACAGAACCTTGAGGAACACCATGACTAACCGCGATGACTCATCATTAACAAGCTGATAACAACTGTGAGAAAGCAGGCGCCGTCAGGTGCTGACCAGAACTGATCCACTCATGTGCATCAGAATGTGTCACACAGCTCTCCTCCAGTATGTTACAGCTTTACTTTATGCACATGTTAACATGTCATTACGCTAGGGGGCACTATAGCTCTTGTAACACATGTTTTGATTCAAGTGATGAACCCGGTTGAGGGCTGTTGTTACGATGCAGTTGAACATGGCGTTTGATGAATAAAGTTGCCTAAACTAAACGTGGAGTTATCTTTTGGACTAACACAGTACACCATGCTTTATTCACCAAATGTTACAGCAAACTTGGCTACATTAAAGGGATGTGAGAGCCGGTTTCCGGTTTAGATATAATTAGCAGATTCGTAAAGCGTCTCACCATTCCCACCATAATTCTCCATAGATACCATATATTAAACAGCATTGTCATCTTTGTATTCTACAAAACACTATTTAAAAAATACCTTTTCTCTTAGTTAGTTACAATTACATACAAAGTGACTGTTTAAGATGAAGGATTGTATTTGCTTGTGAATATCTTATGATGGACATTATATCATGTCTTTATTGATATTTCTCTTGCCATTATATACCCAATTCACACAAGGAACTTACACACCTTTCTTACCCTCTGTACACTACACCTTCAGGAGACTAAACACTCTCTGTTGCATTGTTGTTGTGTTGTATCAGGACATGTTGAAGAACACTCCGAAGTCCCACAGTGACCGGCTGCCTCTGCAGCTGGCTCTCACTGAGCTGGAGAGTCTGGCAGAGAAACTTAATGAACAGAAGCGTCTGGCTGACCAGGAGGCTGAGATCCAGCAGTTAGCATACAGCGTGGGGGACCGCAACCTTAATAAGGTGACACATGATGCATGAGCTACTCATTAAACCTATGACTTGATGTTTTATGGACTGACATTGAAACAGTGTTTTGATTAGTGAAGCACAAATTAATGTCTTTTATTAAAAGATTTTAGCTCATTTAAGCTCATTTACTAATTTCTATACTTGCTTTAACTCCTTTGTCCTGCCAGTTGCTGAACTCAGAGCAGAGGCAGCTGATTCAATGTGAACTCCTTACTGAAATTGTTTATGGGGATAAAGGTCAAGTTCTCAAGTCCAAGGAGCGAAAGGTTTTCCTCCTCAACAACACGCTAATCTGTGCCAATGTTAACCTGAAGTAAGTGCCTCCTGAAGCTGCTGCCTTAGCTCCAGAATCTCCTGTTATCTCCCCCTTCTTTGGTATTTTTGATTATTTTAGTGCTGTCACAATGATTGCATTCATTTTTGTGAATAATTTGAAATTTGCAATGCAAAATAAAAGCTTTTTTCTGTGGCGATGGTCAAGCATCACAGAGTAACTGCCCTGTTTGTCCACCAGGGGTCCCCCTGACATCAACAGCCTGGTTCCTGTTGGTCCTAAGTACACAGTGAAGTGGTGTGCCGCACTGTTGCAGACTCAGGTGGTGGAGGTAGGACAGGACAGTCTGCAGGGCAGGGACGATGTCATCAGAGCTAGACGCCACAGCTCCACCTCCAGCACCACTGGTACAATTATTTATGAAACGACAAATGTTGTAACCAGATGCAGCTGGTTCAGTCTAAAATGCTGTTTACTCTATAGAATGTCCAGAGTCAGTTCAATCAAAAACTGTTTTGTACTTAAAAAAATAATCAAAATTGCTATTGCCATAGTTTTCTGAATTGGAAATTATCAAATCATGGAGTAATAGTGTCAGTACTAACGCTACACCACAGTGGGAAGCATTTCTGATTTCCATGTGGTCCAGTGTTGTACCATGATATCCTTTCTATCACACAAATAACAAATAAAATTGATACTTTTTTCTTGTCACATAGCTGCTAATTTGGTAGTAAATAAAGATGTATTGGGGTAAGGCTGATGTAGAAGCTTAATGTGACTTCTTGTGTTTCAGGTAAAGTGTTCCTGGGTCCTCCCAGACTATACCAAGAGCTGGAGGAGCTGCAGCATGACCTGGCCGTGGTCGAGGAGGTCTCACAGCTGGTGGGCACACTCAATGGAACCTACCAGGTAACCACCTTTATTGTTCTCATTTAACTTTACATTGATTGTTCCAATAACAAAGTACAACTACAACAACGACAACATTCATAATATGTGGGACTAACAGAATGGTTCAGTAATAATCATGATAATTATAATAATAATATTAATACATTTTATTTTTAGAGCACTTTTCAGAGTACTCAAAGACACTTTAGAAGTTAATAACACAATTTAAAAACATACTCAAACATTAAAAAAAACAAAAAACACAGTCATACATAAATGCAGTGGGAGCAACAAAAGAGCACAGAGATATAACAAAAAAAATCTTGAAATCCTGTTTTAAAGAGGTGATTTTGTAGGTTTTTTGAAGATGGGCAGGTCAGTACAGTTATGGATGTTTTTTTGGCAGGGAGTTCCAGAGGGTGGCAGCAGCTATGGAAACTCAACCCATAGAATGTAAAGAACCAATTTTATTCATATAGCTTGAGGTCAGAAGTCAAAGGACCCCTATGAAAATGTCGATGTCAGTTTTTTCCTTGCTGAAATATAGCCTAAGTTGTAGTGTAATTTCTTATAGTTTTGTATGATCTCACTATTTTTTTCCAGCCGTAAAATGACCGTATTTTTCGGACCATAAGGCACACCGGATTGTAAGGCGCAACATCAATTAACCGGTCTAAAACGGTCTAATTTCATACATAAAGCGCACCGGATTGTAAGGCGCATAAAACGAAACAAAACAGTCAGATAAGTCAAACTTTATTCAACTAATTCACAATATCTCTCAACATTGTTCAGTTGTAACACATAAAATACAGAACAATATACTCACTTTTTCAGTTCATTTCTCTTCCACAAATCCATCAAATTCTTCATCTTCAGTGTTTGAGTTTAACAGGTAGGGCGATTTCGACATCAAGCATGCCCAGATCCCTCTCGTCATTATCTGAGTCTGTCTCGTTGCCGTTACTTAGCTGTTCAGTGATGATTCCAGCCTTCTTGAAAGCTCGGACGACACTTGAGACTGATATGTTAGCCCAGGCATCCGCGATCCATTGGCAGATAGTGGCGTAACTCAATTCATTAATGTTGAATTCTCTCGCAGCTGCTCTATTCCTGTGTTCTACTGCGTGACTGATAGCCTTGAGTTTGAAATCTGCTTTGTAAGCATGTCTCTTAACAGGTGCCATTTTGGGGTCCTTATACACACACTGTAATATTATGTTGAAGCATGGTATGTATTACTCCGCGAGGCTCCTGACTATGGAAGCCGCAATGCTCCGAAAATCCATCAAACAGTGCGGCTTCGTAGCTTACCAAAGTCGTACTGAAACATTTTGACAGATTTTTGAGCGCCGTGTACCACATAAAATCAGTTCGAGGTCAGTAAGCACAACCAGAATTCATACATAAGGCGCACCGGATTATAAGGCGCACTGTCGATTCTTGAGAAAATGTAAGGATTTTAAGTGTACCTTATAGTCTGAAAAATATGGTAAGACAGCTACAGCCTCTGAAATAAAAAACAACAACAAACACCAAAGTAATTGTATTGAACTGTGCAGTGACAACACCACAAAACACCACAAAAGTCTAACAAGAGAAATAGGACGATTAGACTTGTTTCAAAATAGTTAATACAGTTCAGCCAGCTAGCCTCCGCCACCAGTTGTGCATTATGATCTGTAGTGCAAAATAGCTTTGAGTGGTTGCTATGACTAAAAAAAGTCTGTGGATATTCTCATTCATCCAGGTCATAGTACAATTCTGGGCAAATTGAGTCGTAGGCAGCTGGACTTGTATTTGTCTGTATGTGTAAACACACCCACAGATACTCTGGTGACCTCTCTTAGAGGATAAGTACCTGGTTCTTACTCCACTGTCTTTGTCTAACTAGTGCGGACTAGTGAGGCTTGTTGCTTGCAAACTGACGAAGCCCCTTGGATAAGAGGCGAAACATCTTCCCAGACAAATTACAAGTCCAGTTGCCTACGACTCAATTTGCCCAGAATTGTCCATACTAATGCAGTTCCTTTAATATTTACAAGTTACAATTTACACTGCTGCTTATGGACTAAATAAATACAACATAATTGCTCTATCCTTCCTGTGCCTTTTTGCTGTTTTGCTGTGTCAGAATCTGAACACCACAGTGTCTCAGGACTGGTGTCTGGCTCTGCTAAGGCTCATCCGTCTGAAGGAGGAGGAGATCCAGAGTGCCAACAAGTGTCGCCTGCGTCTGTCTGTGCCAGGCAAACCTGACAAGTGAGTGTCATCAGTGGGACGGGCTCAGAGCTGTAGTTGTAAAGTGTTTTTGAATGTTCATGTGGTTTCTTGTCTACAATACTTTTTGTTCCCAGGTCTGGTCGTCCAGTGAGCATCATTGTGGTCTTCAGTACTCCCAGTCCCCTCAGTAAGATCTCCTGGGTGAATCGGCTTCACCTCGCCAAGATAGCTCAGAGTAAGTTCACATGTGTGTGTGAATAAACATGGACTGAGAGTGCTCACAGGCTTCGATTCTCTCTGTGTTCAATAACGCCACTGTCTGGTGTCACTGATGTTCAGTCAGTGTCAGACAGAAACCCTTTAATCTACTCCTTTAGGATCCTTTGTCATTTTGTACTATTTTTTTTCTTTCGTAGCAGACACAGTTCAAAAACTACAGAGAAGTAAGGAATCCATTGGTACCAACTACCTCATGATATCTTGTCCGGAAGGGGCATATTTTTAGTGACAACGTGGTGATTTTCAAATTTGCCCTCTGACCTCCGACCTCAATATCTAAATGAAAAAGGGCTCTATGGGGGCAGGGGATCTTAAGGGGGAGATAGCAGGTGAACAGTAGATTTCACATAGAATTGGTGTTCATCATCTGAAAGCTGTGAACCTGAAGACTAATTTGAGATGCAGCTCAGCACGGTGTCAAGTTGTTCTGGTCATAAATCTGTAATAAACATTGTTTTTTGGTGAGATGCACATTAAAATTTTGGAGTTTGTAATTAGATTTTAGTTAGATTTTGTAAGCTGTCTTTCAGTTTAAAACACTTTTGTCATTTAAGAGATATCTGTATTTTTGGTGATTGGACAACAGTGTTGTGTACACTGCTCAGAAACCTCTTATTGTTAAAATAACTAGTGAAACCAAACATCCTCTGAATGCTCTTGGTCTTTGATTTATGGTTGTAAAGTTTCATGAGGCTGTGATTATCCTCGAGGTCACAACAGGTAGTTTTTTTACAGTGAGGTTAAGTTTCACTGCAATTAAATGCTACTATGTGGAGTAATAGCTAAATATACCACATTTATACTGAATTACAGAAATGGCATGGTTTCTGACCGATATTGCATGGGAAGAGTATAAAGTGAGCATGTATGTAAAAGAGAAAGACATGGGTATTCATAGAACCCATTTAATATTATATATATATACATATATCTTGAGGTCAGAGGTCAGTTTTTACTTTGCTAAAATTAGGCTTTGGGGTGTATTCCAACTCTTTCCCGGCAGTGCCCATCGGTGGGCGGTCAGAACACAAAGGGGTAATGGGCGTGTAGGAACAATGAGTAAGGATTTCTAAATTACATTTTTTTTATGAAATAAATATGGTAAACTAGAGTGCAGTCTTCAAACCTGTGACTTATCTGGTATATGGTTCCTCTGCTCAGGACAGGAAAACATTCCAGCCTGGGAATGTGCTGAAGAAGATGGAAAGACAAAAGCTCCATTTCGTTGTCCACTGTTGACCTGCAGACTACCTGTCTTCTCCTCCCAAACACACACACTGAAGGTTAGAGTTGATTTTGTTTGCTCTGTAGAAGTGATAATACACAGTTGGGCTCATCACTCTCTTAACCAACCACATGGCTCTGAAGTACTGATATTTACATCAGACTGAGGCTTAAGACGGAAGATTTAAAATAAACCCTGAAAAAGCATTAGAAGATGATGAAATTGAGACCATCACAAATATTTTTAATTTAATTCATTTTTTTTCTGGTTGTTTTGCCTGTGGCTTCTGGTTCTTGATGCTTTGTCAAGGCTGTGTGATACTCTAGGTCAGGTGTGTCAAACTGATCAAGTAAAGGGCCGCTGTGGTTGCAGGTTTTTGTTCCAACCAAGCAGGAGCACAGGTGATACTGATAACTAATCAACTGAGTGAAGACAGTTCAGCTGATTGAATGATTGGATTCAGGTGTGCTTCTGCCACTCGTAATAGTATAGTATATCCAAAAATATGAAACAAGAAACACTATATTATAGTGTGTCCAAAACTGGAAGAAAAAAAATGGCATACTATATTATATTTAAAAATGTCAAAAGAAAAACACCTTATTATAGGAT
>CAFUXE010000845.1:32477-49575 GCA_903364295.1 Serranus cabrilla | reverse complement strand
AAGGCCACCCATAACTTTACTGTAATGAATACCATTTTAAATCTCAATCTAATAAAAATAATTAAGTTGTATTTGTTGACTGTGGTGCAGCTCAGCAGCAGAGCACTCAGTGCTGTCAACAATAGCCCAAAGGTATATAAAGGTAAACAGCTTCTATAGTCAGTGAGTGGAGAACAATCTGATTTTACATGTTTTGTATTGACTTTTATTATAGGGGACCTTGCCAACGTTTACAGAATTTTAAAAATCAACTGAACTACTCAGTGACTAAAATGTCACAAATGAAGATCCAGGACTTTGACACTAAATATCAGGGCTAGACCACTGTGAAACATGGACTGTAGTACTGTTGTAGGGCAGCATTAACAGTGGTCATGTTAATGGTTGAATGTCTTTGTGTTCCAGGTCAGGTTGTTGTCACCTGCCTGCTTATCTGCCAGGGCCTCCTGTGGGTGGGGACCAGCCAAGGCATCATCCTCACATTCCCTGTACCCACCCTGGAGGGCATCCCCAAGATCACAGGTCAGTACTGAGTACAGTAGCTCTCCTACTCACCTCCTGACTGCAGCATGTCCGTGTGACTGAAGCATGGGTACACATACACGCAGCATGAGCTTATTGTTATCTTGATTGTGCTTCAACATCTCTCCAGCATGAAGTCATAATCACAGGATAGGCCTTTGTTGACTAAGGCACTAGCACCTACTGAAGCAGCATTTAACTGTAGCTAAGGGTAAGACAAAAATCAAAAACAGAAACTAAACTTACTTAAGTCATATATACATTTACAATAAAAATACACATTGAATACCATGAATCTGGGTTACATTTACTTAAGTTCAGTTACAGTGAGAGTGTCAATGTGAGCAATACCAAGTAGTACCATGTTAACATTTGCATCTTGTCCATTACTGACAACTGGTAGCAAAGTGTCAATTAGCAAGTTTTAGGTCATTTACAAGTATCTTGATTCCCAAACATTCATTGGCTTGATCAAAAGGCAACACTTGGACCCATTCAAATGTAGGTGCAATGACATTCTGATTGTAACCCTAAGGTAAGGGGATGATGTCTCTGAACGCTCACTGTGGTCCAGTGGACTTACTGGTGTCAACCTCCAGCACCCTGGCCTCCAACTTGCTCAGACAGGACTCCATTCTCAGCAGCAGCGAAGAGGATGCAAACCGAGAAGGACAGGGAGAAAAAGGTGTTGGGGGAGGTGATGAAGGGGATCAGAAGTTGGTACAGAGCAGCTACTCCCGTGACTCACAGGCTCTTCCACCAAGGGAGGAGAAGCCTAAGCGCCTCCTGCTGCAGTATCGCCTCCACTCCACCTGTCAGCTGCCTGGGAAGCCGCTGACAGCACAGCCTGAACAGGTGAACCACTGCCCCCCCCAAGACTCCCTGGAGCACAGTCCCGAGGACGGCTCCATCTATGAAGTGAGTGAGGACCCTGATGTGTGGGTTAGGGGACGGCCTACGGAGTGGGGGAAGGAGGGGGAGGCCAGACGCAGCAAAGTCACTTCAACAGCCATCTTCTCTGGTGGTAGAGGATACCGCAGGATAGGACAGACAGCCTCAGCAGCCAACAGCTCAGGCTCCACTGAAAACACACTGCTGGTATGGCAGCTTCCTCTAGCTGTCAGCCAATGATAGCCAAGAATGTCACCAGACCTATCCACATCTAATGTATATCTGAAGCTTACTTCTAAATGTTTCTACTAGACTCACCATCTATTCTAAAGTCAAAGAAGCCAAGGACATGTCACCTAGGACAGTTCCGGTTATGTTTTTCCACTCAATTTCAGTTGACTGGTTGTAAACACCAGAAGCAAGTAATGTTACAAAACTGGTATTAAAGGTAACATTACTTGTGAAGCCTACAAATACTTGAGTCAGCTGCTACTTGATGTTGAACATCGGGAAGACCAACACTCTTCAGCTCTTGGTTCGGGATGTGATGATACATGGCATTAAACCTGACATACACGCTGTGAAGTGTCCTGAGAGGGGGCCAATATTAAATGATGAACCACTAAATGGCATGCTGGGTATATCTTGATCTTCATCGCTCAAGACAGTACATTAAATAATAGATGAAGACTGAGTCCTGAGATGTTACATTGTAAAAACTCAGACATTTCAGGGATCAGCGATCTAACCTTCTAAATAAACTATTTTGCAAATGACACATGTACTCTACCATTGCAAGGAGGAGTAACTCTGTAATGGCAGATATATTTCTCAGGACCAATGGAGCCTCAGCATTACGTGTGAAGTTGTTTGGATGCACAGTTCTCGGAAAGCTGCTAGCGGCAATATCACAGGCCAAGCATTCATTGATGTTTGGAACGGGCAAAGCGCCAAACTGAACTAAATTGAATAAACTTTTCACAAGGAGCTTAGTTTGCATTGGTGTTAGTCATGCCCATCTAGTCTTTTACCTGTTTTTCAGCCACAGATATGACTCATTCTGATCCAGAAACATGCCATGTAGCTGTCAAATCAGCTGGACCCACAGTTTGTGTGTGGATCACATAGATGTATATGCATTTAGAGGAATATTGCAACATTTTGGAAAATATGACATATTCTCCAATATTGAGGGAGAGTTAAGAACGTGATTATCATTCTTGTGTCTTTAAATGCATTAAGTAAGAAGCTGAAGTCAGTTACATGCTGAAACTACATCTTGAAGGACAAAAGCTGTGCACAGTGATCATGTGCATCTTCCTGAAGTAATTCCACTGCCATTGTGTCTGTACACAGACCAAAACCTGCACTTTTACCAAACACACTGCACAGAAGGCTTGTCAAGACATAGTTCCAGCATGTAACTTACCACAAAGTGTTGCGTTTGCATTTCTGTTTATATGCAGATGTTATTAATTAAATAAATGTTAACAATTAAGCTTTAGAAGGTGTACTTTTGAACATCGGAAAGAGCCAGGCCCACTGTTTTACACAGCTTCCAGTCTTTATGTTGAGCTAGGCAAACATTTCACTATCGCATTTTGTTGAAGTTCTGATTTTCTTTGGACCCCAAAGCAGAGACTGACACAGGAAGTATCTACAAAAACAGGTTATTGTCCAAGAAAAAAACAAAAGAGCAGGCAGTGAAGGCGGAGATGGAATATTAACCAGTGTGGAGATAATGGATTCCAGATGAGGACACAAGGGCTGAGTACATGGAAAAATTCTGAACAAACAAAGGCTGGTGCCAAAAACAGTGGGAATTGGAATTGGAGGAAATTACTCAGACCTCTACCGTACTGAACGAGACAGACATACCTGGCAGAGTAATGGAGTGAAGGCCAGGCTTTTAGAGTCAGGTTGATGAGCTGAGTGTAAATAGGTGTGTGTCGTCGGCTGTTGAGGGAGAAACCAGCTGAAAGAACCCTCACACATTTGGTACAATGAACAAACATTTTAATGTTGTGACCAACAAACTTTTTTAAGGTTTCTAGCAAAACAATAGAATGTTCTGAGAACACTTTTTTTTTCTTCTTTTATTTTTGGTACATTTGACAAAGTCAGAATACAGAAACATTGCTATTGTATTTTATATTTTGGTTAAAGAAAATCAACTTTCTCCCGTTTTCCATTTTTGATTAAAAAATAAAGTAACCACTTATTTATTATTTGCTTTTCACTGGTAGGTGATCAATGTCAATGTCCACTTGCTAATGTCTTCACTCTACTCTCTCAAAATAAATGTTCCACCTCTTTGCCTTTAAACAATCCAATGTTAATACACATATATAGATCAAAACACACACACATATGTACTTATCTAAAATCAGCAGGACACCATAGTAACTGTAGAAAGAGCTGTAGTGTGTGGAGGTGACATTTGTGAAGAGAATGTCACTCTGCAGACTGCTGTTTCTCTCTGGATATTTCTTTTCAACTTGATTTGCAGAAAAATGCATTCCTCTGAAACACAGAGAAAGAGATAGAGAGCGTGGAAATATCCTCGGCTCTCATCTGAACATTCTGGTACTAAAAAAATTTGGTATTGGTGGTGTTTTTAAAGGCATTCATGGTCAAGTTATAAGGTCACGTTTGTAGTACAAATCATGCCATCTTTCGCCGCCATGTCACACCCACATAGTGTGATGGTCCGTAAAGCTTTTACTAACTGTTGATCCCAAAGGCCTTATGATGGTACTGACCAAGTCTGAAGTCGATCGGATTAAATCTGTAGCAGCAGTGCGTTAAAGTATGCATCGTGTTCATTTTATGAAAGGGGGAGTGGTTTAAGCATAAGGGGCGGGGCTTTATGAAATATTGTTGCCCAACCCTGTTCAGGAGTGGAGTCTTATGAAGCATGATAAGTTTGGACAATATCCCACAAAGTATGGCAGAGATATAACATTCCATTTTTTTATGGCGTCACGCCATTTTTCGCCGCTATTTCGCCACTATGCCACGCCCACATATTGCGACGACCATTAAAGCTTTTAATAACTTTAGATCCCAAAGGCCTTATGAATGTACTGACCAAGTTTGACGGTATAATGATACCTTTCTAGTATGGTATACTGTGCAACATTAATATATATGTATAGTATAAGTGGATATGTATGTATATAGATTTATTAATGCATGTGTATGTATAGAAGTGTCAGTGTGTGTGAATAATGTTTATCTATGTATATTGAACTATTTTCTAGAGCCATGGTTTGAATTAAACAGGCTTTGGTGTTGGTTGTTGTGTGTCTTTGTTGTTTTGTTATGTATTAAGTCTTGTTTTCTGTTATTGAAGTATTGTTAAAATTGCAAATGGTGAGAAGAGTAGCTACTGTTTGTGTTGTGACCACCAAAAGGACGGTCACAACTCAAACTTGTATTGGCGACTGCCATGATAATTGATGACTATATCTTGTATTTGAATAATAAGTTATTATAATGCACTGAGGTACATTATTTTGTTTTATAAACCACACTGTAAATAAAAATGTTTGATTTCAAATGAACATGCTGTCATCATCATCATTTTTTATTATTGCCTGTTCATGTGTAGATGAGTGACCATAACACATCATGTCCAGTTTTCCTCAAAATATACAGTAGACAGTAAAGACTGTCAGTATTTAGAAAGATCAGTGGCAAAGATCTGACAGCAAGCACACCAGAAAACGTCACAAAAATCAGCAGGCCTTGCACTGTTTGAGCCTCCTCATCGGTCGATTTGTACTGGATATGTGCATATGTTGACAGCTAAAAAAAACCCTCCCAGATAGATTGATAAATAGATGCAATTAGAATTAAAGCTGCAAGCAGCGATGAACGGGCCCGAGCAGAGTGGAGCGGTCGGGGGAGCTGGCCATACCAGGCCTCGTGATCCACAGCAGCCTCCCCAAGTAACCTCCAACAAAGAGGTCACAAGTTATGAAAGGGGGCGTGGCAAGGGTAAGGGGGCGGGGTAATCAATCAGTAATTAAACAGGGACTCTCTGCTGAGTTCCATGACACTTCATACAAGTCTCTACGACAAACGGTTCATGAGTTACAGAAGGGTGCGTGGTTAAAGCATAAGGGGCGGGTCTTTATGAAATATTGTTGGGTATATGTGTTCAGGTGTGTACCCTCATCAAGCATGACAAGTTTGAGGCAGATTGGACAATGTATGATCAAGTTATAAGGTCTCGTTTGTAGTACAAATCACGCCATATTTCGCCGCCATGTCACGCACACATAGTGTGATGTTCCATAAAGCTTTTAATAGCTGTTGATCCCAAAGGCCTTATGATGGTACTGACCAGGTCTGAAGTCGATCAGATAAAATCTGTAGGAGGAGTGTGTTTAAAGTATGCATCGTGGTCATTTTATGAAAGGGGGAGTGGTTTAAGCATAAGGGGCGAGGCTTTATGAAATATTGCTACCCAGCCCTGTTCAGGAGTGGAGTCTTATGAAGCATGAGAAGTTTGGACAATGTCCCACAAAGTATGGCAGAGATATAACAATATAATTAGGGCCCGAGCACCAAGGAGGACCTATGGAAATTGAAGGAATTATTATTATTTTTCTCCCTAATGAATCGCTAATTTGGGGGCCTTATCATATTCGAAAACTCACCAATTTGGAAAAAAACGCCCACATTCACGTAATTGAACAAAATTTGGTACACATATGTATCATGGGGAGACGCACCAAAAAGCTTCTTGGACCTACACCCGAAACTCGACAGGAAGTCGGCCATCTTGACTTGAACGTGGCATTTTAGCCCATTTTTGGCCATCAGTACGCCTCGTACTTTGACGAACTCCTCCTAGAGATTAAATCGGAATAGTCTTCAAACTTATCAAGAGTTCCCCGCTCCAGCTTCTCTCCAGCGACCTCCTGCTGTTAGGACACAGACACACAGCAGAGCTTGCTTTTCCTCAAGGAACAAACCAGAGAAAACTCTTCTGACTCTTCTACTAGCTCCCAGCTCAGGTTCAGTTTAATTACGTTAATGCTTTAATGCACTTTTGGATGTGCCTGTCTTGGAAGTTTTTCTATTTCGAAAGGGGAAAAGCATGTTATTGCCACTTTGCACTTTTGTGATATCACCAGTTTTTTTTTGTTTTTTTTAAATCTCAAAATTAGTTAAAAAAAGATATTGCTGCTACCTCAGATTCTATTCAATTGTAGTTCTTTTTATGCACAAATTTAAAAGGGAAACAATTAACAGCTTGCTTTTCATGACATTCATTTGGTTTGAAATGTATCATTACCTGCTGTAAATGTCTGGCCCAGCTAAAACTGGATTTATAAGGAATAGCCCTGCTCAAAGGATTTCATCTGCATTTCGATCTACTATGTCGCCTCACTTCCTACTTCACTCCCAGCACTACTGTCATACTAAGTGGCCACTGCAGACATTGCCTTACGCAAAGAGGCAGTGCCCCTTGGTTCAATGAGGTAGCTTTCCTATGAATTTCAGCGCATTTAATTTTGTAGGTATATCTACAAACAGTGGACAATAACAGCCATAACTGAAATCAATGTCTTCCAAAACAAGCCCAATAATCAGGAAAACAAATTTCCATTCAAATTAGGAAACACCCATCTAGACACCCATATTATGCATACCTGGGGTATCAAAATCAGTAACTCTGGCATCTTTGGTCTGGCAGTAGATGCACTGAAACAAAAAGCCTGTAGAGTATTTAACAAAATAAAAAAAAATGCAAAATAGACATACCAATTACATTACAGACTAAAATATTTTTAATCCAAAGTTAAAAAACAGACAGACCGTATCATAGGAGAAAAGTAACGCTAGATTGCTTGGCAGAACCAGTGACGAGCTGATGAGCTACAGGGGAATAAGCCAATGAGTTGAATGAATGAAACACTTAAGGAGATTGGTGCGGAAAACCGGGTGAGGGTAATGAGTGGATTGTGTGGGCAGGAAGGTGGGATCTTAAATGACAGGAGAGTTAGTGAAAGGTATGAAAACAAAACCAAATGAAACAAAGTGGGATTCATGACAGAGCTTTGTGACAGTGAAAATAATAATATAAATAAAATAAAATAATAAAACATCACAAATTGAGTGGCACATACTTATAAAAACATCACCAAATCAAACAAACAATTAACTTGACATAGCTCACACAATGTTAATATTATTGTCTGTGTTTATTTTATTTATAGCATATGATCAATTTATACTTTGATGCTTTGGCAGTAATTGAAAACATTTATGCCAACAAAGCCTTTGAACCGAAGAGAGGCAGAGAGAGAGAGAGAGAGAGAGAGAGAGAGAGAGAGCAGCTGTAATCCTCTGACTATAAAGCCGGGCGGCAGAGTGAGGCAGCCCCAGTGTGAAGGATGGGAGATCAAACGTTGTCCTCTGCTCTGATGACAGATGGAGCATCCTTCGTTCTGAGCAACAGCACCCAGCAGGATGACTGGTCCTCTCGCACTCTGCTGCCTTCTCCTCTCTGCTCACACCCTCAGTCTAACAGCTGGTAAGTGGACGACAAGCAGCTTCTTCTGGAGACTTCCCTCTGCTTGAGTGAGGGGGAGAGCAGGGCAGAAAAAGTTTCGAGTGTCTTTAAAGGCTGTGGAAAGCTTTATGAAATATTTTTGTGTAGTTCTTGTTTGGACGTAAGCTTGCCTGTATCTTTCTTTCTTTCTTTCTTTCTTTCTGGCTTTTAATATTGTTGATGTCAGCCTTATAACGACAAGTGATTAAGCTAACCCTAGCTGGTTCTGACAGGGTGATTGCCAGTCACCTGTTAAAGGGAATGTAAGGTCTTATATAGGAAATATATTGATAATAAGGTGATTTCTGGAATGTGGTCTATAATGAGTTCTCTGCTAAGAACAATGTTACCAGTAGTATGATGAACTTAATCACACTAGACTGAGAGCAGGCATCTCACTACTCATTCTGGCTTTGTTGTGTATGTGTGTGTGTTTGTGTTTGTGTGTGTGTATGTGTGTCTACCAGTGTTTCCATATTTTAGCCACTGTATTACAAATCATCTAGATCATTTCCGATCTTTAGAAAAGTAGACAAAATAAGACATGCATATTTAAAAACCACCTGGTGTTCCAACGGCCCACTGACTTTTTTTTCAGAGGCTGTAGTAGGCTCAGTTTTTAAAGATACTTTTTATATTATATTTCATATGAACTAAAACAATTAGGTTTTTGGTTTAAGGGTTTTAGTAAGGGAAAGGACAGCTGATTGTTTCCCCCTTCTAACAAGTCTATCTGGCCATCATGAAATAACAACTGATCTGTGGCTGTCTTGATCCCCTTAGTGTTTGGCCCCCTATTTAGAGAAAATCGGTGTGTTAAATAAAAAAAAATGGAAGGATAGTGGAGGTGGGTGGAATGGGCAGGCAACATGCAAGGGGGAGCAATGTTCTGAGGGGTTAAGGGTCCAAAGGCAGGCAGGAGGAGAGGTGGTGAGTAATCTGTTTTCTGAGTCTGCAGGGAAAAACTGAAAGCAGGTGAACAAAACACAGGATGAGTTTGGAGTGAAAAATACTAGAGAAATTCAACGAGAATGAATGGTTAACTTCTACAATCTTTAGACTGAGGTACAGTACCACATGGGTGGATAACAATCTGGCTCTGAACTCTTATACTTATATTGTATGGTATAAGTTACCAGGAGCCAAGTCCATCTGTTGCTTCTGTTGAGGACAAAGTACAAATCAAATGAAAATACATTTTGTGTCAGATGTTTATGCAACCTGGTGATGTGGCTTCAGAGCAGGAGATATGTCATCTAAGTTACCCAATGCTGTTTGGAGATTTTCCCCCCCGTGGATAAAAAGCCCATTGTCTGACTCTGACCCATATTGCTCAAGGTAATCTGTACTTTAAAATGATTAAAATGCTTGTGGCTGTTCAAACCACAAAGTGCATGAGTTTTAATCCCAAAGCATAATTCACAGATTTTCTGTCCATGATCTTGGAAGCCTGTATCTAGGTTTGGGGGTTATGAATAAAGCCTTCTTTACCCGGCAAGAAACCACACAGCCTAAACATGGAGCCCTTCCACTGATTTTTTTATGGAGCAATGGCACAAACACCAGTGCCATGACCAGAGGGATAGCTTTTACAAGTACAATGACAACGGTTTATTTCGAAGCATCAGAAAGGGCCAGAGCTTTTGGCTGCAAACAGAGAAAGTACAGTTTTAAACTGTATTTACCCTTTGAGAGGGAAAAATATGCTCACAGAGAAATGGGAAAATTTTGGTGGAAAAAAATTGTAAAAAAAAAAGATGAAGAATAAGAAGTTTCAATAAGACATTTAAAAAACTGTTTTGTCTTGCCAAATCATATATTTTTTTTATCAGGCAATCAAGGGAAAATCAATCTGTTTCTGCAAATGCACTATTACAGCTCTGCCTTCAGAGGGCTCTTACTTAATTGTAATTGAGGTTTAACTGATTAATCCACATTTTATGCTCCAGTTAATTCTCTTTCCAGTTGGGGATCTTTTCTCGTTCTATTCCCAACCTTTTAAATACATAATAACTCTATGCCTGTACATTTTATCACATCTGTGTGATATTCACAATAGGCCAAATAATCTCTCCATTATTTATTTGCAGAATTTCCACATGTCCTCAGCATTGTAAAATATGAACATGGTAAATGGACTGCACTTATATAGCGCTTTTCTAGTCTTTGCGACCACTCAAAGCGCTTTTACACTACAGACTGCGCTCATTCACCCTTTCATACTGGTGGCCGAGGCTACCCTACAAGGTGCCACCTGCCACCATCAGGAACTCATTCACACACCGATGAACGCAGCATCGCAGTTTGGGGTTCAGTATCTTGCCCAAGGATACTTCGACATGTAGGCTGCCATGGTCAGGGATCGAACCACCAACCTTCCGATCAGTGGGCGACCACTCTACCAACTGAACCACAGTCGCCCCTTTCAACATGAAGGGCTCCAGGATTGCTTACCTTCCATACTCATCCACTTCTTCTTTCCACACCCACCTAATGCAAGGAGAATGTTTTATAACGTTACATACAAATGCAATGAGTTACTTAACATTATGCGCTAAAACGTTAAGAATCCTAAGGTTTTGATGCTAATCGCTACCGGTATCTTCAAAACAACAACCCACCCGGACATAAACATTCGGTAATTTGCATCATTAATGACTTCTATAATGCTACTATTTTACGGCACCTATATTGGCAAAGAACACAAGAAACCATCTATTTACTTTGTGCGGGTAATTAAAATTAGCAACTCACTGCTACTCGGGGAACATGCGCACTCGCAGTTTCCTCTCCAATTAAAAGACAGGTAAAAATGTCCTTCTCAAAATGTCCTCCCGACCTCCCCACCCCAAAAAAAACGTCGTCACTTCCCGTCCTGACGGTGGAGGGGTCCTGGCAGTGGAGCCTGCACAGGAAGCGACCTCACAGTGGAGGTCTGCAGGCAGGTGCCTCTCACGAATTCACTGTATTTGTTCTCTTTGAACTGCTGAACATGTTTGTAGTGTTCTCTGACGTTTTCTTTAGCTTGCTCTAAAAGAAGCCTTCTATAATATTTTAGGTAGCAAACATTAATTGTTACTGTATTATTAATTAGTGTGATGAAGTGATTCCTTCTTAACCATAACGTCACCTTTTTGGATTATGTTTCTAGTCTTGGTGCTGATTTGCTGAAGTCAGTTTTACACTGCTGTTTATGAAGCTAACCGATTTCCATGACTCCTTCATTGCAGGACAGTGTTAATCTAATATGTAAGAGCTGTGTGATGTGCAGAGGCCACTCTTGAAATACACAGTAAGTTATAACAGTGCTTTGGCTGGAGAAATAAATGTAGGAGGTTATTAATTTTCCACTAAAACGGGGAGAGAGGGATTGTTACATCTACAAATGTGAATTTAGTGTATACTAAAGGCTTTTTTTGAATTTGAGTAATGATGTCTGCAGGCATACTTGTTTTAGAAAGTCCTGTCTTGTCTCATCCAAACACAGCCGAGGGGGAGCAGCAACAAAACAAATAATGGTTTTAGGCCCAGCTTCGGCTTCAGAAAAGGTGTATTTAATATCTATGTCGATTGGTTGGGAATAGAGGGTTTTCACGGCGCGTCATCAGTGTGTCATCCTACCGGAAGTCGCCATATTGGAGGCACTCGTAAAAGAATGAATGGAGTACAATGGAGAATTGTGTGCTTGCGACACTTTAAGTGAATTTAGCCCTAACAAAAAAAGCTCCTTAAAACGCGTCCAAGACATACAGGGAAGGACTTGAACCACAAGAAAAGGCTCGATATTTGGAGAAATTGCGGTTGTAGAGGGGTTTCACTCCGCTCCACAACAAAGCACAGGTACTGAAGTAGATCCTGAACGCTGTCACGGAAAATGGTTAATTGTTGTGGAGTGGAGTGCCTCTAACACGCAATATCTCGAAATATCGAGCCTTTTGCCTCTGTCAGACTTTCTTCACTCCTCTGGAGACAGGACAAGGTTAGTCTAGCTTAACATAAAGGCTGGAGGCAAAAGTAGACAGCTAGCCTAGCTCTGGTTGGAGTTCAAAAGTACACCTACCAACACATCTTAAGCTCACTGATTAACATGTTGTATGTGTTTGTTTAATTGAAGCAAACTGTAAAAAACCCAATTTTGTGCTGGAACTATTTCTGGTTCTTTGAATGGCAAATGTCTGCCTTTTGGTTGGAGATTAAGAACTATTTCAACAATTATTGGATGGATTGTCATGATATTTGGTTCAACCCATTCTGTCTCCAGAAGAATTTGTGGTTTTCAGTAAGATGAAACTTGGATAGACTCTCATGAAATTTGGCTCATGGACATTCATGTTCTAGTTGGGATGAATTGGAATTTTGTGATTTCCTCACTGTTCATTAAACATCATCATCATCATCATCATCATCATCATCTCAAAAATGTAGCTTATTTAAGACTAAATATTAAAACTAAATCAACTGTACTTTGTGTATCGTGTGATTTAGCATTTTAGAATGCTGAAGGATTTACCTAACAGCACTGCTATGCTTGTAACATCTCTGTTACAGATTAAACAAACCAATATGATATGTTAATCACTGAGCTTTATAAGTGTTTGTGTATTTTTGAGCTCTGGACAGAGCCCAGCCAGCAGTTTCCACTTGCTTCCAGTCTCAATGCTGGTCTAGGCGAACCAATTTCTGACTCCTGCTCTCTATTAGCACATAGACATGACATTGATCTGTACATGCAACTGAATATGGCAGTTGTGCTTTGTCTGGTCAGTCCTCTTCTTTTGCTCTGGATTTCCAGAAGATGAAAGAAATGTAATATGCCAGTTCTCTTTCCCGTGGGATTTTGGCCTGAACTTTGGCAGCTTGATGACAGATGTAGTTGCCCTGAATATAGAACTGAGCTCTGTGATCAAAGAAGAGTATTAACATGAGGTGAACCTCCTGTCTTTCCGACTCAAAGCAGCTTTTGTTTAGTCCGACATTCCGCATCCCTAATGCACAGCGTAGCAGCACCAGTTGAATAGTTTTTGTTGCTTTTCAACTTGCTGCTGATGTGTTTGAGTGTGCTTTATCTGACAGACGGCAGACTCGGCATTCTACACTGGGAGAAATGTACAAAACGAGAGCAACTTGGCTGCATAAGACAGCTTTATCTCCTCCAGAAAGACAACACGAGAGACATAGAATATCAAACACTTAGCAGCCCGCTAGAAAAGCTGTTGAATTGTCCTTTCTATGTATGTCACATCAAAGTAGGGCAAAAGCAGCCATAGTCCACAGTAGGCCTGCACAATAAATCGTTAAATAATCGCGGTCTCGATTCACCCCTGTATGCAATATAATCTTTCATTGATAACGATTCTCATTAAATTTTAAGAGCTGACTGCATCAACATCACAAACGCTACTTTCTTCTGCGAGTTAAAGCCTCCCTCACATGGAAAACCAATTTAACATATTGCCATATTAATTTAAGAAAAACACAAATTACAAAAGGTAAGTTTAGTAAGTGTTAAGACAACAATGCAAAAAGAAGGCAGCTTAATTTAAATTTCAGTCTGGTATACCGACCTATTTGTTATTGTTTAAGATAACCCCGATTACACATCCTACAATGACCTACTTTCAATAATTTGTATTAGTATGTGTTATGCTGCGTCACACAGTTCCTTCTGTTATGCAGGCGTAACATTATATGTTAACTAAAGTCGTTCGCAAGCAGTGTTTTAATCTTGAAGTGCCTGCTTTGGTAATCAAATTAATATTAAAAGATGAAGTCATCTGTTAAGTTACTGACTATTTGACTGTCTAAATGACCTAAATTACTAACTCCGTTATTTCTGAAGCATGCTGAATTGTGATATTTTTCAATTACATTTAATTATTGTAATTAGACACAGTTTAACACTCATCAAGTCTTGCATTAAACTGGTATTATGGAACGTTTAGCCATCATAACCGTCTATAAGTTTTATCGCCATAACTTAAAAACACTTCTCTATTACTTATGACTTCATTCATACATACCGGTCTAATAATAATTAATCTTTCGTACGCTCCCGTTAGCCTCGCAGTCAGTATTAGCTGCTAATAACGTAAGCTAACAAACTAATTACGGTCAGCGCAGACACTGATACCTACTAATAATGACTAATATATAAATAAAACACAACTAGACTTTCACTCACCAAACAAACTGGAGCATGGGATTCCTGGCTGGCAGTAGTACAGTTCACCACACAGCAAGCAATGATATTTGTCCGATGTTTGCTGTAAAATTCTCCAACAGCCGGCAGGTAAAGTTAGCAATGAGTTAGCTGCGGGTAGCCCCGGCAGCTATAGCAGCTAGCAGGCAGCTAGCGGCGAGTGACGGACAGCTCCGACACCTGCCACACCTGTGAACACACTTAATTATGCAGAATTTCAAAAAAGTAAACCAGGGAGATACAAAAAAATTCACCCATTGTCATGGAGGGAGGCCTTAACGTTTGAGAATAGAGACGTTTTGTGAACCAGACTGTAAATAAGTGTTTTCATGCCGTGAAGTTGGACATTTTTACATGAGGGTCAATGGGTCAATGTAATTTGCTCCTTTCTGCAGCCTGCCCCTAGTGGCCAGTCGATGAATTGCAGTTTTTGGCACTTCCGCATAGGCTTCCCAGCTCCGTGAAGGAGGTTGCCGCTTGAGTGCAATATGATGAAGCCGTGCAAGGCAAGTCCGAAAATCGTTCAACAACACAGACCTCTCTTACGGACACTTTGCACAATGTGACGCCATACCCATAACTCCAGCAGGAGTAAAGAAATGACTGAGGCTTACCATCTAGCAAAAGACATGGTTCCAATAAAGACTAACGAATGTGACGGATTTCAAAAGATGATTAATTCATTGGACAAACGCTACTCAATACCCTCCTGCAACTATTTTTCATACGTTGCACTGCCAGCAATGTACACAAAGGTGCACGCAGAAGTCCAGGCAGAAGTCCATGACGCAGATTATTTTCCTGCAATGACTGATTTATGGTCCAGCAGAACCATGGAACCGTAAATGAGCCGGTCCACTTCATAACGAGTGATTTCACCATGAAGAGCAAGTGCCTACAGACTGCATATTTCCCAGATGACCACAAAGGCGAGATCTTGGCACAGGGACTGAAGGATGCCCTAGCATCATGGAGTTTGGGAGAGGAGAAAATGGCATGTTTAACAACAGATAATGGATCAAACATAGTGAAGGCAATCTCCATCAACAACTGGACCAGGCTCCAATGTTTCGGCCATATCCATTCGGCTACATCTGGCAATTGGTGAGGGAGTCAAGTCAAACATCCTGAAATATCTGCAAGAGAGGTACAGTGACCCCGGGACTCAGGATCTACTCGACATGGCGAAGTACATCAGTGAGGAGAAGAAAGCCACAGTTAAAGCAAGACTGACAGACTGGCATAGCTGGTAAGGCCATTTCCACATTTCAATAAAATTGTCTGGTCCTGAACTGTTATAACTGTGATATTATATTACTATGATAATATTGATTGAATTTATTAGTTTATATTCCAACAAAAATCCCAGCCAAATGCCTGCCCACGCCCAATGCCCCCATGAAGAAGGGCCGAAAGACCCTCGGACGTTTCTATAAAGCAGTACAGGGCAATGAAGATGAGCCGTCTTTACAGCACGCAGTGTCCACAGAGCTGGAGGCATATCTTCTGACATGCAACATTGACAGTGAAGATAACCCCTTAATCTGGTGGCGGCAGAATAGCAATGTATATCCAGGGCTCTCTGTGTTGGTGAAGAAATACCTATGCAATCCAGCTACCAGCTCACCTTCTGAGCGGCTGTTCAGTACAGGGGGCAACATCGTGACATGCCACCGTGTATCCTTAAAGCCAGAGCATGTTGACGGACTTGTGTTTCTGGCCAGGAATCTTTAAGTGCCTATAGGGTCATGTGAGAGGTCTATGTCCTAAAGGAAATATTATTTAATTTGCTCTTTTGTAATGGCCGCATTAATATTCATTTTAGTTTTTTCACTGATACCTTAATGGACAGATTTATGTTTTGTTTATGCCTATTTATTTTACAATTTGAATGGCCAATTGAATGTTAATTTCCTCCTTTCTTTGAAGCCTTAATGTTTACAGGCCATGCTCATCTATGTTACGATTTGAGAGCCTGATTAAATGGCCAATTGAGGGTTTGGTTTCTTTTTTTCATTGAAACATTTGTTTACAGGCCAATTAGGCCAACCTACACTTTAAGTGCCATTTTCAGGGTCATGTGAAAGGCCCATGTCCTAAAGAAAACATAATTTAGTTTACTCTTTTCTAATGGCCAAATGCATATTAATTTTCGTTTGTCACTGACAGTTTTGTTTTGTTTTATTTATGCCTATTTATTTTACAGTTTAAATGGCCAATTGAATGTTGATTTCCTTTTTTTATTGAAGCCTTTATGGCCATAAGGCCTATTTGCCAAAAAAAAAAACAGTTTGGTACTGCCAATTTGTGTTGTTTTGTCATGTTTCATGTACAATAAACTATACATTTGGTGAGGAAAAAAATCGTGGCAGAGAATCGTAAAATCAAGTCGAAGCTAAAAAATCATGATTCATATTTTTCCCTGAATCGTGCAGCCCTAGTCCACAGCCAAACCTAAGCTGAGAGGGGACATGATATCACTCCTCAATATCTCATTTCACTAACCTTAATCTCATTCCAAAATATGCTTTCCCTCAGTTAAATGATTGCTTTCTGTTGTTTACAGGGGACATGAATCAGTTATCATGTGTGAGTGTTTTGTTTGTTTCATGTCGCTTCACTGTTATTCTGATATGTCTTAATCTCTCTGTCACATTGTTTGTGTCTGTGTTTTTGTATGTCCAACATGGTGAGGACGTAGTTTTTTAACCAACAGAGTGAGGACATTTTTTGGAAGTGAGGACATTTTGGCAGGTCCTTGCACCTTGATGGTTAAAACTTGGTTTCAAGGTTACTGTTAGTTAGGGTTCGGCATTTAGTTTTGGCAATAACGCTCAGGGTCCAGACAACGCATTGTGTGAATGCATGTCCTCACAAAGATATAAATACATGATAACTGTGTCTGTCTGTCTGTCTGT
>CAFUXE010000845.1:10556-29196 GCA_903364295.1 Serranus cabrilla | reverse complement strand
GTATTACTATTACTAATACACAGTGTCTCACTATAAGCGTACATCTATCTAAAGCAATATTAGAGCATTTAGCCATAACAGATTTGTGCAAACTGTTGACAAAACATCTCCAACTGCAGAAACACTAAGTTACTACCCCTTCTATATTTTTCTTCACTGTAAAACTTGAAGCTTTGATATTGGTAAACCTTTCATATGCATAACATCATCCCAATGTTAAGTCTATAAATCTTGCGGGGAGGGCCAGGGGACATGGGTTACACAGTGCAGAAGCAAACCAGAAAGAGATAAATCTTTCCATGAGTGCTGTAAGTTTTTGGTAAGCAAATTTGATTTAAATCAGTCAGTCTTGGAGTCAAGTTTTTAACAGTATTCATTCACAAACACTCACAGCTATTCTAACAAATATGTTGAATGTATAATAACTCAGGGTGCTGGAGCTTATCCCAGCTGACATTGGGCAAGGGACAGACATGGCAGCCTACATGTCAAAGTATCCGTGGGGAAGATACTGAAGTTGGTCCCGATGCTGTGTTCTTTGGTGTGTCAATGAATTCCTGATCGTGGCAGGTGGCACCGTGTAGGGTACCCTTGGCCACCAGTTAGAACGTGTGTGTGAAAGGGTGATTGAGCGCAGACTGTAGTGTAAAAGTGCTTCGAGTGGTCTCAAAGACTAGAAAAGCACTATATAAGTGCAGTCCATTTCCAGGACTTGCAACTATTCACACCTACGGGCAATTTACAGTGTTCAATTAACCTATCCTGCAAGTCTTTGGAGGAAGCTGGAGAACCCTAAGAAACCCCTGAAGGAACTCCACACAGAAAGGCCCCAGTAACCCAGAACCTTCTTACTAAGAGCATCACCTCCCAATTGTACTTGCAGAATATTAAAATGTATGTCTATATGGTCACAACTGTATTTACACTCATTAGGTGATTGAAGGAGGCAGTGCCAAGCAGAAGATTTTCACCTATGATGCCATGTACAACACCAGCTACTCCCACATGGAGGACAACCGCAGACGAGAGGATCTGGTCTACCAGTCAACTGTGCGGTGAGACAGGCCACTACTACTGTCAAAGTTGTGTCATGTTCTAATAACATTTGTATAAGAAGGAAAAGTCAAATTATAAAACACATGTGGTGTAGTGTTTGTAACTGTGTTACTGTGTTTTTAACGTATGAACAGGCTTCCTGAGGTCCAGATGGAGGATGATGGCCTGTATGAGTGCCATGTAGGGATCTATGACAAGAGCTCCACAGACAAAGTGATTTTAGCTTCTGGCAGCATCACCCTCACTGTGATAGGTATGTTGTTGTTTCTGAGGTAGTCTCGCTCTTTAAAGAAATCATCTTGGTTCACTCATGTGTGTGGGTTCTCTCTGGGTACTCCAGCTTCCTCCCACAGTCCAAAAACATGCAGCTTAGGTTCATTCGGTGACTCTAAATTGCCCGTAGGTGTGAGTGAGAGCACGAATGGTTGTCAGCTGGGATCGGCTCCCGCCCCCCGTGACCCGGGTTGACCCGGATAAGCGGTTTCGGAAGATGAATGAATGAATCTTGGTCCACTATCTGCCAACATGAAATCATCCGCCAGAAATCTGGGAGTCACATTTGACTCAAATCTCACTTTTGACCCACACATCAGAAAAGTTGTCCAGTCCTGTTTTTTCAGCTCCATTTCCAAAATCAAACCTATAATGTAAACCTACTACCTGGATAAAGTAATTCACACTCACACTCATATTCTATATTAATGCAACTTCATCCTCTCCGGCATCTCCCAGAAATCCTTTTCTCGCCTCCAACTGGTTCAGAACGCAGCAGCTCGGCTTCTTACCGGTTTAAACAGGCAACATCACATCACCCCGATTTTAGCATCTTTGCACTGGATCCCTGTTTGTTTTAGGATTGATTTTAAGATTTTATTGATCACTAATAAAGCTTGTTTAGGTTTGGCTGCTAGCTATTTATCAGAGTTATTAATTCCATACAGTACCCATGTCAGTTTGACAGTTCTATCTCCCTAACTTCTTTTCACATGCAGCATGCAGAGGTAGTCTCTTTCTTTAAAGACCAGTCAAATGTAGAAACCAGTACAAATCAGAGCGCATAAATCATCTTATGATAGGTTCACATGTGATTCATGACACCTTAAAATGTTTGATGACTGAAAACTAGCATAATTTAAATATCACATCCTAATGTATACTGGGTTTAGAGGCCTCCCCTTTAGAGTTTACTACATTGAAAGATGCAATTTGGCCAAGAGGAGAAATTTTTCAAAGGTAGAAATTGAAGGCCTGACATCTCAGGTGCAACAGATCCAATTGTTTTAGTTTGGCAGCCTAAAAAAGTTGCATCATAAGGGGTTTATATTTTTTTTGCGCTTTAATATTGTTGGAAGTGAAGTAATTACGAGGGTGAAGTGGGCGCTGTAAAAAACATTATTCACAAACTGCAAGCCACAGAAGGTATGTAAACAACGTTGGTTACATAAAGAATTCATTCATTCATTTTCTTTAACCACATATCCGAACCCGGGTTGCGGGGGGCTGGAGCCGATCCCAACTGCATTGGGCAAGAGGCAGGGTACACCCTGGACAGAACGCCAGTCTGTCGCAGGGCTGACACATAGAGACAGACAACCATTCATACAGACAACCATTCACATGCTCACTCACACCGAGGGGCAATTCAGAGTCACCAATTAAACCTAACCTGCATGTTTTTGGACTGTGGGAGGAAGCCGGAGCACCCGGAGAGAACCCCCCCACACACAGGGAGAATATGCAAACTCCACACAGAAGGGCTGCAGGCCGGGATCGAACCGGCAACCCTCTTGCTGTGAGGCAAGAGTGCTAACTACTTCAGTATCGTGTGGCCCTACATAAAGAATGTAATTCACAAAACATGAGCCACAGAAGTTACATAGAAAACATAAGTTACATAAAAAGTTCCCTGTTCCCGTTCACCATTTGTACGATCCATCCACCGCCCCTTCATCCCACCCCAAGTTTGACATCTGGCATTTAAACTCTGCATCACTATCAATCACTACTACCACTTCACTGAGTGATGCTGTTTAACCAGGGAATACGTGTGCCCAGCAGGAAAAATTATCCCTATTGACTTTACATTGGCATTGTTTCCGTACTGGTGGCACGTAATTTTCGCACATTACATACCACCAGCATGGAATTTGGTGATAGGAGGTTGTGGTCATTTAATATAATTTTGTGAGCTCAGGCTATAAATGCCACATAACTCATATTTTATTTTTTATTGTTTATTATTCATTAAATGAAAACAACTTCAATGTCTGTTCATTTTTCTCTGCAGTACCTCCTAAGTCTATCTCTGTGGTGGCAGCCAACAGCCCAGCGCCTTTCAGTCGCTACGAGGCCCAGAACTTCACTTTGGTTTGCATAGTTACAGGAGCAAAGCCAGCTCCTATGGTGAGATGGACCCTTTTTACTTTTTTGTGTGCCTTTTATCTGTTTCAAAGCACTCCATAAGGGAATTTGCGCCACTGCTTATCATGCTAGGAAGGCAAGCTTCATCTCCCATCCAACTCTTTCTGATTGTGGAAAACATCTCTAAAAATCTTTCGGAAGTCCTGTTAGAGTGAAAAAGGATGCCGGTGCGTCCACTGTAAAAATTAAACTGGTAGCCTCTATGCAATGGACAGGCTTAGTGGGCTCTGTACCCTGTCACCTCTTTGGAAAATGTATTGGGGATTAATATCAGAGGATGGCTGCATATGTGATGAAATAAATGTCCAGTGAAGAGAGTCCTGATGAGACAAACACAGATGGATATATACAGATGCAGAGAAGTAATGCTACATGTAATCATAACCTTTAGTTGTTTATTTCATTGTCTATTTTTCATGTTCTGTTTTATCTACTGAGCTGCGTAATCAACAGCTCCCTTTGTGTAACCAAGGACAACTCTGCCGAGCCCTGGCTTGTTGTAGTCTTGTTAAATAATGATGATAGCAGACCCAAATCTCTCTGGTCACATGACCATTCTCAGCAGTACATAAGATAAACACAGCAGCATTCAGTTGTAAGCTGCTCACTGACACACATATATGTAAAACCTGCAGTAAGTACAGCATACTAGGTTGATTATATTAAGGATCATTGTTGACATGCCATACAAAACATAATTTGCTTTAAATTACCTTATTTTCTAGAAGTGGTCAGTTGTATTAAACATAGAATGTGTGATCTACAGTGCCAGCTGTAGTCCTGCTACAGACACTTCTGCTGTCATTTTATTTTTACTGCTACTATGACTATTATCGTTAGACCTATTCTTTCTATTATTACTATTACTAACACTGTCATTTGACTTTATCCACCAACACCACATATATCTTCATTAGTCACAGACTTGACTGGAGGTTAGTGCCATTACTGTTGTACTCTATTCTGCTGTGTTTATCTGTTCTGTAAAACATCTATTGCACTTTTCACATCTATGAGGAGTTTTTTCTTGTTCGCTGTGAGGGTCAAAGGACAGAGGGTGTCTTACTTTGTACAGTCTGTAAAGCCCTTTGAGGCAAATCTGTCATTTGCGATTCTGGGCTCTTTAATATTGAATTTAATTGAAAATGTGTAAGGATAAGGGAAGTATGTCTATCGAAGCATTGTTCGCAACAAAACAGTCAAACCAAACAAAACGTGAAGATGTGGATCAATGGACAGAGACAAAGCTGGTATTTCAAGCCTTGGTGGAGGCCTACACACAAGGCACCACATTAATTGTGGCCCAACAGCCCAGGCACAGGTAATCAGGTCTGTTTTTAATATTTTAAATGCAATACCATAGATTTGTCTCAGAGAAGACCCAATCTTGGGGATCTTGGAAGTTCACATTCTAGTCCTTTACCCACATAATCCAGGGCATTTCTCCACAGGGGAGAAACTTTAGAACATCCCCATAATGCATGCACATATCTACCATATGTGCTTCCACATTTTAAATTTCATCATCTTCAAACATCATCTTCAATAACGTCTAATCTATTGAGCCCTTCGCTTCTCTAATACAATCCTTAGTTTGGAAAGAATCCTCTCACAAGTTTTTTCCTCCAGTGTATGAAGCAAATGTTTTTCCCAAGTCTGCACAAGATTACCACATCCATCCTGTATCTTCATCGCAGGCTTAAAGCAAAATGTCATTTCAAATGAAGGTTCTGTGTTCCTGCCTTTCAGGTATACTTCAAGCGGGATGGTGAGCTTATTAATGTGGTGCCAACTGCACAGATTTCCTCCTCTGTGGATGACCAAAGCAAGGGCTCAGGTCTAGAAAACAGCTGGGATAAGGCCCGGTCGGGGCTTTGGAGCTCCCGGGCTCTTACTAGTCGAGACCTTGATGACACCAAACTCCAGAAGACCTTGTCCATTCTGGAACAAGAGGGGAAGCTGGCTAGGCTTGGCCAAGATGGCCCCGAACAGGGCCAAGACCAAAGGTCTGAGGCAGATCCTGACCCGACCACCGAGGTTATCCCTGAGACAGTGGTAAGC
The DNA here is from genome assembly GCA_903364295.1 of Serranus cabrilla. NCBI lineage: Eukaryota > Metazoa > Chordata > Actinopteri > Perciformes > Serranidae > Serranus > Serranus cabrilla. The sequence goes on along the minus strand of CAFUXE010000845.1, from coordinate 23,658 downwards.
CGGGAGTTTCCCCGCTGGGTCCAAAGCAGCGATCCGCTCTACTACTTCCAGCACCAGCAGCAGGCAGCAGGTGATGGCACCATGGAGGTGAGAGCCATGCTCACTTGGAGCCTCAACCCCCAGCTGGACAACGAGGGTCTGTTCAGCTGTGAGGTCAACCACCCTGCTCTGTCCATGCCAATGCAGGCCGAAGTCACACTGGGTGAGCAGTAGACCAACACACACTGGCTGAGCTGACATGCAAACAGAATTCTTGGTAAATATATTTTTTCAAATCATCTGGTGAAAATGTTGGAAGGACCTAAAATTTCGGACACATTCCTGACATAATGCTGTGGAAAACTGAACCAACAATCTTATTGCCATTTTCTAAAAAATTTTCATATGAGTACAGATAGAGCAGCTTTACATGACCTTTCATCCTCTGAGACCTTTTCATGTAACTCTCCCCTCCCCTTTCTGCTGAGAGTATTTGCTCAAATGTGTTCAAAAGGACGGCTGGATGACAAACTTTCTCATTTCAAGGCTAAACAGTCAGTAAAATATGTTTCTGAAAACATCTGATGTGAGAAATATGCAATGCAGTAACACAGTCTGCATTCATATTTGAACAGCACAGCCTAGTTTGACAGTTTCACTACAGTTCAAAAGCAGTCAACGACATCATCGACAGCTTCTTTGGAGACTACTCGGCTCTGATAAGTGTTTTTTAGGAGCTCATGAAAGAGAGAGAGAAACAGGATTTTTTTTCAGAGACTACTTTCTCATGTGTTACTTTCAGTATATATTGACAGTTCGATTAAATATGACAAATCTGACATTCATATAGGTTATCAACTGTCACTTTAATATATTACTAAGACAACTTTGTTAGCTAGAGCTGGACTGGGACAAATTGGCCCTGGCTTTTCAGTTCCAACCAGCCCACTACAACTCAGCACTCTCCTGAACATGTAGATATACTGACCATATTATCCACACTACATTACATGTAGGCTACATAAGAAGGCCCTCAACCCAGTGTGTCAATCAAAACACAGTAAGTCAGGATGGATCATTTCCACTCTTTAACATAAATGCAACAAGGCAATCAGAGATGGCAGACTTCACCCCCACAGTGCCCTCTGTTGGCCAGAGGATGTATATGCAGCGGAAACACAGACAGACAGACAGACAGACAGACACCGCCGCCCAAAACAATACTTCACTCCCACTCCGTGGGGCCTCCAGCTCGGCTACAGGTGCTAAGTAAGGTCCAACTGCTGCATTTGACAGCATCTGCCAGTTTTTCTCGTAATTTCTCAGCACTTCCTTGTGTTTCTTCAACAAATTTATTTTCTATTGGGACTGATTGATTGATTGATTGATTGATTGATTGATTGATTGATTGATCAGTGCCCAAGGAGGACAGGGCCTCAGCTCTCTGCCACTCTCAGCCCTCCCTCTCTCTATTTGGCATTAGCCAACAACTCAAGCAAAAACAAGGTTGTTTGTCCCAAAAGACCTGTCATGGCGTTACTGGCTGATTGATTGATTAACAGCAGAAGGAGCCAAGGAGGAGCCATCCCTCTACTTGTTTTATTGGCCATTGTGCAGTCAGTCAACTGATTGATTGAGAACAGAACATCATGTTAAGATAGTTGCAATAGCCTAATGCTTTAAACCTATGAGCTCCTATAAGAAGTACATCCTGTTTGTGCAGCTTGTGTTCCAATGGATAATGCTGGTAAACCTGAAACATTACATATATTTAAGAGTTTGGACTGTGGATTTACCAAAGAGACGTGTAAGAAATTTAGTGATATTCTACTTCAGGAGTAGAAGCAGTTCTTGCACTTAAAGCAGTGATGGAAAGGGGCACAATTAGGGACAGTCACTTCTCCTTTCCAATGCAATTACTCTGATCAGCTGGTTAAAGTAACAATAAATACAGTAAATAATCGCAGGAGTCCTGACACAGGTGATGTTTAGTTTCAAGAGTAGAACTAATGAGACGTATAATGAGAGCTGTTTAGATTCAAACTTCAACACAACAACATTTTTGGAGGACAAATTCAGGGCTACAAAGAACAGGGGAAAACCACTGAATCCATTATTTCAAATTCTAACTGAGAGCATTAAACAGTAAGTGGGTCATCCTGGGCCTTCAGCACAGTTTTTATTGCTTCCCTGCAACTGGTTTATAGCACAGTTACATGTCAAGGAGGTGGACATGTTCCTTGAACAGGTGGGTAGATCCTTAAAATGTTGGTGCACATTTAGGTATCATGTACTTTGTCATGTGCATATGAAACTTGAGTGTTGTTTGAGGTATTTTTCCTTTTCTATCAGCTGCACCCAGAGGACCCAAGCTGTCCATGAGCCCGACGAAGGCCAGGGTGGGAGACACGGTGCGGATCACTGTCCAGGGCTTCCAGCTGGGACCTTCTGCTGTGAGTTTTACAACACAATGGCTCTTTGAGAAAAAGGAACTGTGAAATTGATAAAATGTCACCAAAAGGTAGGGGATATTTCAGGATAAATTCTATGAACAGAGTAAAAAGGCACTTCTGACCACTTTTCATAGTGTACAGCAAGTTTTTGGAATTGAGTTTCTTCCTTCAAGGCAGAAATTGGTTTCAGTTCCTTTCTGTCCACTTTTAAAAATGAACTTGCAGACTTGCAACTTGCAGTGTGAGCTGTTGGAGTCAGGGACGAAGCTTAAAGCCTCTATCCTGGCCCTTTCATGGAACATATAGTGAGTACAATGATATTAACATGACTTAACAATTATGACATCTTAATTTACTGGGATTTTTCTGTATTGCAACCTTACAATAATTCACAGTATGACAATGTCTTCGTCTTTGAATTTCTTGCCTTGAACCTTGAGAAAGGTATTTTCACATTCAAAGTGGAGTATATGTGATTCTGTATGCAGTTTGCACAGAATGTAAATAGACGTCTTATTTTTGCCTTCAAAAGAAAGCAGAGCGTTGCAGCACCCTGCAGCAGAAGGAAACAGTTCACTCAAGGACACTAGATTAAACCACACTGTTATGATAATGGTATTCTACAACACATTCAAATGCTAATTATTTCCCTCTGTAACAATTACTATATGCTTCTATGTCTTAAATTGCATTTCTGGTGATGATAACCTCTCTTTTAATTGCCAGTGGTCCAGTATAACTGACTGATATACTAAATACCTTAAAATATATCAGCATCTGATCAACAGCAAATCAGCTTCACAACAATAACAGGACTGACCAACATGTAATTATGAGAAGACACTAGACTAGCACATTTGTGCGCCAGTCAATTATCTTTGACCAGTTAAGGGTCAGCGTTACCATAACTGTTAAACTCCATTAAAAGTCTTGATGTGCCAAACTCACTGCCATACAACAAACAAAAACAAAACAAGTTGTTCGGCCCAAAAGACGTGTCAGGCCGTGACGTTACTGGCTGATTGATTGACAGTAGAAGGGTCCAAGGAGGAGGGGGGCAGGGCCCTCCCTCTCCCTGTTTTATTGGTTAATGGGCAATCAGTCAAGCATTTAAGACATTTGCCCGGTGTGCCAGATGTCCAGTTGTTATTAAACGTTTTATTTGAAGAAAGAAACAGCTCATGTTGTTCTGCATTTTGAAACATATCATCATGTCTTATCATCAAAGCTTAGAAAAAAAAAGAAAATGGATTACAAAGGAAAAGAAAAGAAAGAGAGAAAAACATTTAATCAAATAAAATTATTTTTATGGACAGAATTTCTAGGCGCAGCCGGGGTCCAGAGGGGTTCTGGTTCGGGAACAACAGGATTTAATCTCTGCTCTTTGCAGATGATGTTGTCCTGTTGACTCCTTTGAGCTGGGACCTCCAACATGCACTGGGGTGGTTTGCAGCTGAGTGTGAATCAGCTGGGATGAGAATCAGCACCGTTAAGTCGTTTTTATCGGTCTGTCGTGGTGAAGAAGTAGCTGAGCTGAAAGGACCTTCATGACCGAAAAGAACAAGATCCCGGATACAAGCGACCAAAATTAGTTTTCTCCGCAGGGTGGCGGGGCGCTCCCTTAGAGATAGGGTGAGGAGCTCTGTCACCCGAGAGGAGATAGGAGTAAAGCCGCTGCTCCTCCACATCGAGAGGAGTCAGCTGAGGTGGTTCGGGCATCTGTATCGGATGCCCTCCTCGGGAGGTGTTCCAGGCATGTCCCATCCGGGAGGAGACCCAGAGGAAGACCGAGGACACGCCGGAGTGACTATGTCTCGACTCAGCCCCGGATAAGTGGAGGAAAAATGAAGAAATAAAATTAAAAGGAAAAATCACATCCTTACAAAAGCACCTTCACTCTCTATTACAATAACCCTATACAGACGTACTTATACTTAAATTGATAGGCGACTTGAGTATCCAAGAAAATGAAAAATGATAATGTTCATTAAAGCTGCAAGCAGCGATGAATGGGCCCGAGCAGAGTGGAGCGGTCGGGGGAGACGGGGGACGGCCGCCTCCCCAAGCAACCTACAACAAAGAGGTCATAAGTTATGAAATGGGGCGTGGCCAGGGTAAGGGGGCGGGGTAATCAATCAGTCATTAAACAGGGGCTCTCTGCTGAGCACGCTGACACCTCATGGCGCAGGGGCAATAGTCTGGTTAGACACAGATAGACCATATCAACGTGCTGGAGCTTTGTGCCTAGCCAGCCTGAGCGCAATGTATCTCCTTGGGAGAGAGAACGAGACAGCGGATTCTCTGTCCCGACACAAGCAATTTTATTTTATCGTGTGAATGTGGCCACTTCCCACCAACTGAGTGTGGCCGTCCTAGAGAATTCCTCTACCTCCACTCAATGAGGTGACTATGGGGGATTCTTCGTGACTCTTTTGGTTTCGCCATCCAGTGCTTATGCACCGCCTTTGGCAGTCAGGAAGGATGAAATAGAACGAAAGTTACATATGTAACTACGGTTCTATGAATCTTGGATGACCGCCAGAGTGTCCAGTCACTCAGAACTCTCGTGGTTTTACGATAAGATTCTGCAGGAACAGATCCTCTGACAACACCAGAAGATATAGCCTCCTGGGGTCATCAGCGGGTCACAGGTGACTTTGTTTGTATAACTACTTAACCTATGCATGCACAAGACGAAGTCATTCAGTGCTTATGCACCGCCTCGGGGGGTCATCCAGGATTCATAGTACCGTAGTTACATACGTAACTTTCGTTTTATTGTTTGCCCTCACTGAACTGTTGAGTATGTTTGTCATGTTCTCTGGACATTTACCCATGCTGGCTTGAAATAAGGTAACATACATTCAGTGGTGGAATGTAACTAAGAACATTTACTCAAGTACTGTACTTAACTACAGTTTTGAGGTACTTGTACTTAACTTTAGTTTTTCCATTTTCTAACTTTATATTTCTACTTCACTACAATTTGAGACATATATTGCACATTTTATTCCACTACATTAAGCTGCCAGATTTAGTTACTTTTCAGATTGATATTTAACATAGAAAACATTATAACTTGAAAATGGTTAGATTTTTTTTTATTAATCGTTAAAAGATATATTAAGTAGTATAAGTGAGCCCTATCTTGAATTAAAATTAAAATACTGCCAAAATAAATATATCAATAATAATATTGCAGTAATGTATGTAGAATATATAAAACAATCTGAGTGGGTCAATTTGGCATAACGACTATTTTTACTTTTGATACTTTTAGTACATTTTGATGCTGATACTTTTGTACTTTTACTCCAGTTAGTTTTGAATGCAGGCCTTTTACTAGTAGAGTATTTTCAGTGTGGTATTGGTACTTTTACTTAAGTAAGGGATATTGAATATTTCTTCTACCACTGCATACATTAATAGTCCACTATATCATTAATTAGTATGACGTTTGCTTGAATATGAAATAGGGCTGTAACAACGCATCGATAAAATTGAAGAAAATCGATTATTAAAAGCATTGGCAACAAATTTTATTATCGATTCGTTGTGTTGCGCGATTTATGCATCACTCACCAAGGCGCGGAGCTGTTTACTTCACCTGCAGAGCTTTGTCAACCGGCCGGTACAGGTTGCGCGCAAATGTAGAATGTGGGGGCGGGACTGATACAGACAGATAGGCACGTTTTTCTGTCATGCTGGCATTGTTTTGAGCGGAGAAGTGGGGTGTAAAATGTACATGCCGCAGTGAATCCTAACCATAGACTTAAAAAAAAAGATTGAAACTTGTTAATCAAAGCAATTTTATTAGAAACGAGCTGGCTGCACGTGAACGGTCGGCGCTAATGGAAAACTTTGACTTTAATCACTCTGCTGAGTCAACGGCAACACAACGCAAAATAACTTCAAATTTTGAATAGTTTAAAAATCCTTTCAGTAGCTTATGAACATGTAACGTTAGTGTGTAAAATGAGACTATTGCGTGGTAGATTACGTTACGGCGATGTAATTAATGGGAAACACTGGTATAGCATACATTTGTTTATATTTTTTTATACATTTATTTTATTACTGCAGCTATTTGACAAACATTTCGGTTTTTTATTATTATTATTATTTAATATTGGGTGAAGCCAGGTAATATGGGACATCAGGTAAAATGGGACATTTAAGGTCTGAGACATTTTGAAATTCAAATATTACCAGCCAATCACAAAAACGATTATGTTTGTTGCCATAACAACTATTGACACAAAACAATCAATTTCATTGGTTGTTGGTAAGTTCTTGATGAAACACTGTAGGACATTTTGGAGGGAAATTCAAGCGGTAAGTGCAGTGACACGCAGAATTTCATTTTTGCATAAGGGTACTAGACTATTGAAATATATGCAACATTGTATTTTTATGAAGTCTTTAGTGATGTCTTATAATTTTAATAAAAATGTTTGTCAAATACACATTGTTTTTTCGTCAATTAGCATTTTTAGCACTGTCCCATATTACCCAAAACATGTTTGATAATATGGGAAAAAATGTCAGCTATATTGGAACACTTTGTAAACTGTTAATAGCTGCAATAAAATCATGATTAAAGCAGTTGTTAGTGTAGTTGTTGGTATTTTTTGTATGATTTTTAACCTTGTACAAATTTTGCCTTATGCAGTTACAATATTCTCTAGGCTAATGTAAGCTAGCCAAGGCTAACAATGTGAATATAGAGATTGGTTGCTTTGTATAAATAAATTTTTGTAATAAATAAATAGCCTGTCTGTCAACAGGATTGCAGAAAAACTACTGTTGCGTTTTCAACTAAACTTGATGGACGTGTGTTTCATGGACCAATATGAATTTTGGAGTAGATCTGAATATGGGGCTGATACACAATACATTTTTCACTTTCAGTGCATTTATTGTGGGTCACCTGATTCGTTTCCTTTGCTCTTGGTGGTAATACTGTAAACACTTAGCAGTATGTAATTTAAATGCTCTGAGCAATAAAATACAACTGCACAGTATCTTAGCTGTTCCTAGGACTATGCTCTTCTGGACTGAGACTTCAGATGTTGATCCTGGGATTTGTTGGGGCCACTCTCCCAGTTTGGAGGTCAAGGGTCACCTCCCCAAGTGCTCCTACCACCGCAGGGGTTCACATCCGTTTTGACCTTCCACATCTGTGTCAGTTGTTCTTTCAACCCTTGATACTTCTCAACTTTTTCGTGTTCCTTCTTCCTGATGTTGGCGTCAGCTGGTATCACCACATCTATCACCACTGCCTTCTTCTGCACCTTGCCCACCACCACTATGTCCGCTTGGTTAGCCTACAGATGTTTGCAAGTCTGGAAGCTCCCACAGCACCTTAGCCCTGTTTTTCTTAACCACATTTGTTGGTATGTCCCATCAGGATTTGGGTACTTCTAGTCCATACTGGATACCGATGTTCCTGAACTCTATCAAAGCTAATTGGTTGTGCCTCTCCATGTATGCTGATCCAGCTAGCATCTTAGACCCTGCTACTATGCTGGACTGTCTCAGGGACATCTTTGTACGGCCTGCACCTGCAGCCTGATACCACTCCCTCTATCTTTCGTTGGTGCATGCTATGTAGGGGCTTGTCCCTCCATGTTGTCTGCTCCTCATCATCTTCACATCAGGTTTATGCTCTCCGAGGCATTCACAGAGCAGCTTATCAATTGGGGCCGTTTTCTTAAAGTATTCATGGACCTCTGATGTCTCATCCTAGATAGTGGCTCTGATGCTCACTAGTCCTCAGCCTCCTTCTTTCTGCTAAATGTATAGCCTCTGGGTGCTGTGATTTCTGTTCTGTGATAACCTTGGTTTAATAAAATAGATTAATATAACCTTGAGTGGACAGATAATCGTGATAATCATTGTCTGTATTATAAGATTTCCAAACTCTGTTTGGAAAAAGACAACAGCAACACCAAATTATTGTCTTTATTTGGATAAAACCTGCATGTGCTGTATTACAGGTTAAGAACTTGACTCCACAGCAGAGACAGCACAGCAGCTGTCATCCTTTCAGTTCACTTTGTGACTTGACCTAGTATCTATCTTTTCACATATCTGCGTGTGTTTGTCCACAGAGCGAAGTCTTCCCTGAGCCCATTTTCACCTGGACCAAGGTCGGTGGACCTCTGCTAGATGGCAGAGAGGAGCACGACGGAAGGGAACTCATCCTGGAGAGAGTTCCAGCTGAGCTCAATGGCTCCATGTTCCGTTGCACGGCCCAGAATCCTCTGGGCTCAACGGATACCCACACCCGCCTCATTGTTTTTGGTGAGTCTGTTTGTGAGGGGATTTGTTCTAATCATTTATAATTTGTTTAGTAAACTCTCAATTGATTTTGTTTTGTGTGTGTGTGTGTGTGTGTGTGTGTTTACAGACAACCCAAGACTGAAGAAAGGAAAAGAACATTTTATCGGTAGGTCATTCCATTTCATAGTCCCAAAGGTTTCCAAAAATGTTCAGAACCAAAAAATCAATCACTACAATCAAGGGCATGCTCTGTGCCTTTAGGTAGCTGGTCAGTGGCATTATATAACCTTTAAACCCATCAATTTAGTGGAGAGGTTAAACCAACCATGTGATAATAAGATGCAGAACACAAGACTCACTGTGGTTTCGGTGACATGAGAAATACAGCAGCAGCAGCAGGTAGCGATTCACTTCCTGTTCTGAGTCTATAGATAGGATATATTGTGTTGTTCAGTCATTCGTCCTTACTGGCTTACATTTCCTAGATTAACGATTTAGTGGTGTAATCAGTCTAAACTGTACTAAGCCTGCATTGCATTTTAAACATATTTGTTCAGCTTCAATACGTCAGGGATACAACAGGGGCCAGCAACTGAAGATGTGTTGGGTGTTCTAGAGGTTAAAATATATTAGACTTTAAGTTTTAGACATCGTTTGGCTCAACATTATTCAGTGGCTTTATTTCAGCTATTTCAACTCGTGAATATGTTGTTTAAACACGTTCAGACTATGCGTCTAGTGTATTTAAAAACGTCAAATTAAATCTTCAGCTGCAACACGATCATGCTCTATCAGAAATATATTATCCAACAAAATTATATATTATACAAACTATGTTCCATCAGTGCGACAAATGTGTGTCTAGACAGATCACTTTATACAATTTAAGACTGTTGGCTGTGGTGTTAGCATTGTTGATTTGCAGAGAGTCAGTATGCTGTGAATTCCGTGAGTCACTTTAATATGAGTTGTATTGATTCCTGTCAACATGTCACAGCAATAGTGTCACTGTATGCTTGTAATTCATGCTCTCTTGTTTGTGTGCAGCCATTGATGCAGCAGTTAGTCAGTGCACCTTCACTTTAACCTCCGTGTTGCTGCTACTGAGCTTCACCTGCGAGCTGACGTGACCAGCGGCTCTGCTGCTCCTCCATACGCCAACACCCACATCTACCGGAGGCACCTGCTCTTTGATGCTGTGTATGTGATTTAGATCCCAGGGAATGGTGCACTGTTAGTCCTAAAGGGGCTACAGGCTGGCCAATCAGCATAGCCAGCTCTAATGCTGACATTGGAACAGATAATACAGAACCTTCTTATTACCAGTGTGCCCCTTTTTCAGATGCTGCAAAAAGCAAAGATAAAGGTATTTCAAGTCCAATTGCCCAAAAATGTTATATCATTGTGAATCTCTGGAGGGCAGACAGATCCATGAGAATGAGATCAGAGGACCTGTGACCTCCCATAAGGGCTACTCTGGTACAGGATTTTCAGGGTTATCTTAGTCCTCAGAAATCAACATATTTGGAGAACATTACTAGTGGGTTTTCTTTGTGTACCACAGATGATAACTTGTAGACTCAGGGTGACTCAATGGGTTTGTTTGGGTTGTGTCTGTGCTTCCCTTCCACTCAGTCTCTGAAGACCACATCAACATACATGTTTTTCTGAAAATGCTTCTGTATCACCTGATAACTAGTTTCATGAACTTTTTCAGGGAACATAATAGCGTCCACTGATTCTGTAGTAGGATCAGTTCTTGCTTTGATGTATTGGTGAATAAGAACAAACAAAGTACTAAAATATAGATATAGATTATGGCAAGTAAGTAAAAAATGAAGAGTTAAAAAGTCAACATACACTTTTTTTTTAAAATGTCTATAAAAACAGAAACAGTATGTATAGATATGGAATTATTTAACAAAACAATCCCAACTCATCACATCTGAGGACCCCAGGCCTGTGAGCCAGTGGGTATGTCCAGTATGGTTAGCATAATGTGGTTTTAACATAATGTTCTTTCTTGTAATTTGGTGTGAATTACATGGTTGGTTGACCCTGATGTGCAGTACGCCCTATAAAAACCATTTGGAAGAGATTGTAATATATCCTCTGGAATAAAACTGACAACATAAACCTCCATTGTGTTGTCAGTGTATGATTTCAGTAGGCCCAAATCTTGCCAGATAATGGAAAACAAAATAATGTTACCATAGTTATGCGGACAACACACACATTTACATGACCATAACACCAGGGGACTGTGGTCGAATGAAGGCACTGGGTAAGTGTATTTGAGAGTTGTTTTGAGACCCTCATGTTGCCACTCTTCGCAGGAGAGATACTAAGTTAAAATTACAAGATAGTCGAAATTACAAGATCATAATAAGCAATAAGCAAGTCATAATTACATGATACTAAGTCAAAATTAGAAACATAAAATTACATGATAGAAATAAACAGACAGTTAATTTTATAACGGGGTAAAATGAGCTGTCCCTTTATTATTGTTATTTTAATTTTTAGGGCACAGGACAGATATTTCATCATTACATTATATGGTGTTATATTGCCTCACATAGTTCTAACCGTTAGTACACTTGTTTTATTACTGTGGTGAGTCACAATACTGTTTGTATTGGGGGTTTTTTTTAAACTAATTAGCATTGTATCTAATCTTTGGGCGTGGTTTGGGGGGATTTTGAGCACTTATTGGGCTGGAAAACATTAAATCAATCTGGCAACACTGGCTGTGATACCGATGATGTATGTATGTATGCATGTAAGTGTGATCTCAGCCATTCTGAGTGATTAATAAGTAATAAACAGCCTGGTAAATGCATGTACGGGCCAAAATAATAGAACATTTGCACAATGTAGTGTGACAAATATTAATTTTATGAATGGCACATCACTGTCCAGTACAGTTATCTCAGTTATCACATTACAACTTTACATCCTCAAGTTAGTTACTTCACTCTCCACAGTTAGATGTATGCATACGGAGGCTATTTATCATTTTAATGTTTTTGGCATTTTTAAAAATCATTTTTGTAGTCACCTTTCATTTTATATACTGTTGCGATCAATTCACTGGTCAACACCAAATTTATTGTTTAAGTTTTTTTTTAACTGATTTAGGATAATTTTGATGTGCTGAATCCAAAAATCACATTGATTTTGATCAATCAGGTCAACTTTCTGAACAAAGCTGCATATTTGTTTTTTAACGCTTTTGTTTACATGTACGGGTATTTTCACGTCATATAATGCAAAATTCTTTTTTTTATTTGTTATGATCAGCATGACTGACTGACTGACTGACTGATTTGTGTTGACCTGAAGATGGTGAATTTTTTGTTGGGACAAAACAAAAAGTCCGGCTTCATCAAGTACCCATGTTTTCTGTGCATGTGGGATAGTAGGGACACTAATAGAGAAGTTGAAAGCTGGCATCTTTGATGGTCCTCGAATCCGTCAGCTCATCAGAGATCCTGAGTTTGGAAACTCAATGAACGAAGTGGAACTGGAAGCATGGAAGGCTTTTGTTCTGGTCATGAAGAACTTTCTTGGCAACAACAAGGCTAGGAACTATGCAGAACTTGTCACCAATATGCCGACTGCTTTCAAAAACCTTGGATGCAACCTGAGCATCAAAATTTGTTACTTATTCTCACATATAGATCTGTTTCCTGAGAATCTGGGATCAATGAGTGATGAGCAGGGGAGAGATTCCATCAGGACATAAAAGAGATGGAGACCAGGTATCAGGGATACTGGGATGCACACATGATGGCTGATTACTGTTGGACTCACCCTGCTGCTGAGCATTCGAGGGGTTCGAAGAAATGGGAGTTCATGCCCTGAATTTTGCACAATGAAGACGTATCGTTCAATTTACATGTACTTACTTTTATCAATGTCTATTGTTCAATTTACAGAAATACAGAAATTTAAATAATACATTCTGTTAGAAAAAATTTTTTTCACCTAAAACCTTTTTTGGATGAGGAATATTCACAAAAACAACTGATAATGTCATAAAAATGTAATCAATTTAGTCAGAAGATCAGATTTTTCAAAATCGAATTAGCATAAAATCCTGACCTGATTGAGAAAAATTGATTTCATTTTTGGATTCAGCGGTGCAAAATGGTCCTAATTCAGTTGAAAAAACATAGACAACTTACAAAAATTTTTTTTTTGGAACCCAGTTCAACCCTCCATTGCAAATTAGCTTTATTGGCAAAATAAACAAGCTTTCAGCTGTTTGCAATAAACAAATCAAACAAGAACAATTTCAATAGCTCAACACAACTAATATTACAAGTAGTTTCTCCAAATTCAACACAAAATGCCACTTTCAATGACTACTGCAGTCTCAA
>CAFUXE010000843.1:378022-390591 GCA_903364295.1 Serranus cabrilla | reverse complement strand
ACATTTTAAGCATTTTTAGGCATTTTAACGTTTGATCACTCTCACAAAAACACGTCATAATATGGTGTTTTTCTGTCCTTTTTCTAAAAGTTTCACCCTGACACGCATCAACAGACTCTCATAAAGCTATCCTGCGAATTTGGTGCATTTTTAAGAAAGTCGAAAATTGGCCCGAAAAAAAAAACCCACATGCTATAGTATGACTTTTGGAAAAATTTTCAAATTTTGGACACGTCGTAATATGGTTTTTTTCTGTAATTTCTGGATATATTAGGCTATAATATGTATCAACAGACTGGAACTGGGACATTTGAAGCATTTTGGGGCGCTTTAAGGATTCTTAAGATTTGATCTCTTTTGACAAAAACATCCCATAATATTGTGTTTTTCTGTCATTTCTGGCCATATTATGCTCTAATATGTATCAACAGACACTTCTTGGGCAATTTTAAGCATTTTTAGGCATTTTAAAATTTTAGACTAAATCGACATGCTATTCTATGACTTTTTGTCAAATTTTGGACATCCCGTAATATGGTGTTTTTCTGTCACTTCTGTCAATATTGCGCTGTAACATGTTTCAACGTACGACAACAACGCAATTTCAAGCATTTTTAGGCATTTTCAAATTTTACAATATTTGAGTAAAAACAACATGCTATAGTATGACTTTTTCAATTTTTTAAATTCCCGTAATATGATGTTTTTCTGTCATTTTTGTCTCTAACATGTATCAACAGACTATATGCCACTACTCAGGCAGGTGTGCGAAAGGTGGTTTATCTGATCAGAGGTGCAGTGTGGCTTAGGAGTTAAGATATAATAAACCATACAGAATTGAGGCAGCATATCTAGTTTTGTGAATAATATTTTGAAATTAGTATATCAAATATCAGTATTTCACAGACGTGTACTCTCCTGGGTGGGTTTGGCTGAGAGATCTGAGTTTTTGTTCACGCAGCCCTTGGTCAATATTTTCCAGCCCTGTGCTCAATGCTCCATCTGGTGCATCTTTTCTGAAATGCATTTCAGACATTCAAACGTTTTTGTCAATATCAAGAGGTCAGTGTTTTAATTCTGAAATCGGTTTATTCACTGTAATACGGAAATAAGAAGAAAGGAAATTATGGACTGTGTTATAATATTATTAAGGTGAGGATTTAACCGTGACTAATGTGCTTAGATAGTGAGTATTGATCTAGTATCTGAAAATAATGATTTGGTTCCATAAAATGATGACTTAGTATCTCAAGACAATGACTTATTTTATTATACAAAATCATTATTTTATGATACTGACTTAGTATCATAAAATAATGACTTAGTATCATAAAATAATGACAATTCCTCAGAATTTGCATAAGCCTATGTGATGTTTTTTAGAAGGCCTATGTCAAAATATTAAAATGTTTATCATATTAATAAATAAATAAATCTATATTTCGAGATAATACATTATTCTTATAGTTTCTACTACATTTTGAGATACAACCCAGATTCAGAGAAGCTGAAACACTGAAAAAGCTAAAAAAAAATAAAATATATCATCTTTGAACCACATTCTGTTTCATTTCCATGTCAGACAATGCCTTACATTTATTTGGATTGCACTGAGTAATTATTATGACAAAGTTATTAAAGATTTTCAGAAATGTTCTCATTATGTTTTAGATAGCAAGTCATTATTTTGAGTGTATAAATCCATAGTCCTCATTATAATGGGTCTTTTTCTTCATCACATTGGTGGAAATGGGCTTCCATACAAATGAACAAAGTCCATCTGTTGAATTCCTGTGTTCCATTCACTTACGACAAGAGAAACGCATTGTACAAGAGCCCCATTTATTAATCTGCAGTCCACATGATCCTAAAAGCACATTGACATCAGTTACAATACAGATCAAATAAATTCAGTGGTTCATGTCATGGCACCTGACATTGGTGTCATTTTTCAGAATTCTGAGGTTTTAAGGGGAAATTAGATCATGCCACTGAGTTTATGTATCAGATCAATGAACCGTAGTAGTGAGGAGTTTAATGCTACCACTCAAGGGGACGAGGAGAGAAAGGGTGCAGTGTTTAAACAGAACATCACAAGACTCTTATTCAGCTCTTATGAGGAGCTGAAATTAGGAACAGTCAAGATAACACCCTGGAACTAAACTCTCAACTTGACTCAAACTGAAAGTGTTTTTGTCTGAAATGTTCCACTAAAATGACTCATATACATCTTTCCCACAGAACCCGCTGATGAACCAGTTACATCGATTCCTCTGTCAGCAGTTACTTTTTCCGTTTTGGCAAAGAAATCTCTATGGGCTGTAACACTTTATTAGTATATTGCAGATTAAACAATGTCGATAGTCTGTTTAATAGGCCTGACATAGCATTTTAAATATCATCATTATATAGTCATAGCAGCATAACATAAACTAAATTATACGTCCACTAAGTGGATCATGAAAACAATATTTAAATCCATGTTCTGAAGTTAATAATAAATCCTTAAGGAAGTATTTAATAGTGCCACATCAGTCCAAGAGTCCATGATTATTGTGACCACACGATATTTACACATTCATCACTGAACAGAAGTTACGCTCATGGAACTTTTCAGTCACATGCTAATGTGATTAAGTTGATGTACTCCTGATATAGTTCAAAAAGTAGAAAAGAAAAGAAACGCTTTAAGCAGCTCGGATACAATAAATAAACCGTAAAATAAACAATACTTTATATTTATATCTTAAATGGCAGTATTCAGTGAAAACGACTTATCTTTACAGTGTACATGTGACCAGCTCATCAAAGAACACCGTGTTTCATTTCTGCTTGGTCAGTGACTCTCTCTGCATGTACCGTAATCCTGGTTTCTTGTGTTTAGGAATGGAGCGATGAGCCAGAAGAGGGAAAGTTCATGAAGCTGTAGCTTCTCTTTGCTCTGGAGCCTCGTTGAATGGTGTTTGGAGCCACTGCAGCACCAGGATGATGGGCATAACCCTAAAACAAGATCAATCCACTTATGTTTAATCCAGTTGAGTCAGGTCAGGCAGAGAATATCAGTGTACAGTATGCTAGTGCAGTCTTACCGGTCTGTTATGGTCTTCTTGACGGTGGAGACACATATGTTGTAAAAGAAAAATGTAAAATGCCTCATGCCGTGCCAAGCCCAGAACCCCAACACAGGTGCCTCCCTGAACAGTGATTCCAGTCTGGGGGAGAGGGAAAAGATCATAGAAATGAATGTACGCCAAGTGAAATCAAAATGCATTTCTAATTGCGAAATGCTGATATGATAACCATGGTTAACACTGCCACCTTTACAGCAAGACAGCTCTAGGTTTAAATCCGGCTGGGGACTATTCTTTGTCAGAAGAGGTTTTATTTGACAGGTTAGGTTAATTGGAGACTCCTAAAGGTGTAAATCAGAGT
The DNA here is from genome assembly GCA_903364295.1 of Serranus cabrilla. Lineage (NCBI taxonomy): Eukaryota > Metazoa > Chordata > Actinopteri > Perciformes > Serranidae > Serranus > Serranus cabrilla. Next base: position 387,159 of record CAFUXE010000843.1, on the reverse strand, counting down.
TTGAACTGTTGTCTGTCCATGTGTCAGCCCTGTGATAAGGTGTACTTCAACCCCTTGTCAATCGACTCTAATAAAACAATTCTTAAAAAGCAATTAAGCAACTGTTCCTTTAAATCTGAGGAAAACAGAAATGCTGGTTACATTTAAATCTATGTACTGTGTGATCAGCGTTTGTATTACCTGTGGCTACTCTGGAGTAGAGTGAAAAACAGCAGCATGAAAGGCAGGAGTGCATGGGATAGGATTCTCACAGGGAGTCCGAACATGCCCAGATAAGTCACCATGTTGCCCAGCAGGACTGAAAAGCAGATGTTGGCTTTAGTGGATCATGAAAACAATATTTAAATCCATGTTCTGAAGTTAATTAATAAATCAATTAAATCCCCCCTCTAGACACATGAAAACATTATTTAATATGTTGGTTTTTCCCACATAAAAAGTATAAAACAAAAGTTGAGACGGGGCTGGAGATACATCTACTCTTTCTCTCTTATTGACAAATTCTGGATCTGGCCTCCCCCTCATCTTTGCAATTTTTGCGCCTCACAAGATCACGCCAGAATTGCAGAATCCTAAAAACAAAAATCCATCTAGTCAGGCTTCAAGTAATGAGTTTGTGTCTTAACAGTCCGTCATGCAACCAGTCAGAAGCTACTGGCAGCTACAGGTGTGATAAAAGTGTGATTGATGACCAGTAACAATTTGAGGTTATGTTCAAAACCAAGATAGCACCGTGACAGATGTTTCATCCAATCACCTGCCATGTATTTTTTTAAAGTGTCTGCCCTTTTCCTAACTGTTTCCAATGACAGCTGCATGGTTCTGTGGTACAAACCATCAGGGAGTGTCAGGTTGGTGGAAGAGCAGAGTGAATCTGATCATGATCTGCTTACTTTGGTGTCTGGTGTATTTTCTCCATTAGAGGAACACCGGAGGAAACAGAGCCTTAATAGCCGTGTTTCCATTAAAGTCCAAACTAATTTGGAAGCAACAGTTTGAAATGTTGCATTAAAGATAATGCGAATTAGGGACGTTTCTATCAGTTGCTTGAAAGCCTGTACCTACAGTGTAGTATATAATAGAATCCCAAGGTCAGATATTTGATCCATCAGTATAACAGCTTGTGGGAAGAATTATTCTTTTCTAGAAATAACACAGAAAAAGCATTTCCATCTCCCGTTTAGCACATTAGCTATTTTTCAAATAAGGTAAAAACCCCTCAAGCAAGTGCAAAAACAAATGTTGCTGTTTCCATTAAACTTTTTCTCATGCAAATCTCCAAAATGTGCATAGAAATTAGTTGATGGAAACAACTGTTTTCTCTCTCTACTTCTTCGTCACTATCAAAATAAAACATAAAAATGGCAAGAGAAAATAGTGTGTGTGTGTGTGTGTGTGTGTGTGTATGTGTGCTAGCCATACCATTCTTCACCAAGTCAAAATGGGTTGCAGGTTGATTTCCAGTTAATTTATGATCAGCAGCGCTGTCCGTCTCTACGTGCTTTTTGGTTATAAAAGTCGTCAGTGTGGTGGCCTCCTTTTCCACCTCCAGCTCCTTCTCTTCCTCTGTTGCAATCTCCAGATTCATCCAGCCTTTAGTTTGGTGACAGTTAAGTGACCCTTGGGATACTTTGTCTATCATCAAATATGGCGCAAGATCTGCACAAAAGGGAAGGATGTCAAAACGAAATACAGAAAGTAGGTCAAATCACATCTGCGTACAATATCTTCTAATCCGCAGGGTTTTTTTCCTGTTTGCTCACCATTTCTCAGAAGGAAATGAATGGCATCCTTATAGCCGTTGTGGTAGGCTTGTTCCAGAGTCTAAAGAAAGAAAGCACATAAATCTAATTAGCCCTTAAGAGAGTATTATATATTATAGAAGGGTGCTGTTAATAGTGATCGACCCCTCCTTTGCAGAGAACTGGGGGTTAACAATAAGTACCACATAGAAGTGGTGTACATCATCTGAAAGCTGTTGACCAGAAGATTAGTGTATTTCTTACATACATTTGGTGCTGAATTAGGGATTTTCTTGAATATCAAGAATGGATAAAAATGGTCAGAAAACCCTCCAGAATATTACACCAATATGCTAATATCTTTGGAACCACACAGACGAATCCATGCAGTGATTTGGTTTCAAAAACTTTTGTCATTTTGGAGATTTCTGTATTTTCAGCAATTGGATGACAAGCACTTCTGTTCTCTAAACTGCTGGGAAACCACCTTATTGTAAATATATATAGGGAAGCCATACATCTTCTGAATGGTCTCTAGTTTGTGGTTGTAAAGTCCCATGAGGCTGTGATTATCTCCAGAGGTCACAGCAGCTCATTTTATACAATGAGGTCAAGATTCAAGAAATGCCCTCGCTGCAATAATCCGGCTACAGGGACTAACATCATCCCACATGAAGAAAACTGGGTTCATTAAATCAACAAGTCTCATTCATCTCAATACTCATTCATTCATTTTCTGTAACCGCTTATCTGAACCTGGGTCATGGGGTGCCGATCCCAGCTGCATTGGGCGAGAGGCGGGGTACACCCTGGACAGAACGCCAGTCTATCGCAGGGCTGATACATAAAGACAGACAACCATTCACGCTCTCATTCACTCACACGGGGAGAACATGCAAACTCCACACAGAAGGGCCGCAGGCCTGCTGTGAGGCATGAGTGTTTACCACTACACCACCATGTGGCCCCAAGTAATACTCAATTTATATAATTCAAAGCCTGTTCAGTGAGCCCAGTATGCACAAACATTCATACAGTAGGTGAAAATAGCTAATTTTAATGCATGTGAAACTATGTGGTTTTTGCCTTAAATTGCATGTTTTCTGCACAAAGTAATCATGTATGTAAAGAAGAGACTTGTGGGAACTCATAGCACATTTTCATTCATATATCATGAGGTAAGAGGTCACATGACCGCTTTAAAAATTGCCATGCAAAAAAAAAAAAGGAAAAAAAAGTAGCCCAACTATTACTACTACAAACTCTTTATAAGTTCCCGCCTTGAAATCCCGATATGCTTGGTGCCAATGGATTCCTTACATTTTATAATTGAATGTGATACCGGATACCATCTTTAGTAGGTCCTTGAAAAACGGGTCACGGGCAAGACACTTTTATTTGCAGAAGAATTCACTTCCTCTATGTTTGTGGGTATTGTATAATTTCTTCCACATTTCTAAAAGAAAAAGGTGTTCAGTGAGGGTTGTTACCTCTAAAGCCATGGGGTAGAGAGCATTGAGGATCCTGAAGGTGTTGGCCATGTTGAGCTTCAAGGCGGTCCCACTCACCACCATGTCCCACATGCATGGTGTGTCTGCAGGACAGATGTCTATCTCTCCAGAGAACGGGGACACCGTCAAGGTTTGGCTGCTGGGTCTAGGCAGCACTGGCTGCATGTTGCTGAAACCCCCGTCCACATAATACTGTGAGATAGGATCGCATATGTTAAGATACAGAGCAAACGATGTGCTCAAAGTGAGTTGGTGAAAGGCCTTCAAATACTCACTTCTCCTTTGAGGGATGGGGGCAGCATGCCGCAGTACACAGGCACAAAGCAGCTGCACAGCAGAGCCTAAACATGACATGGAAATAGAAACAGTGAAGGGTTTTTGTTTTTGTTCCTAACCTGCTCTCAGGTTTAAAATCAGCAGGGGCAACTCACCTGCACTACATCCTCTTTGGACTCGAACTCTGACATGACGATGTGCTTCCCATCAGACAGGCGTGTCATTGACACGGACAGACGCCCGTTGGCCAGTTTGTGCGCATCAGATGGAACATGTTTACGCAGAATACACTCTAACCAATGGAAAACATTGACTGAGGGGTTAAAAGGTCCAAGTGTAAAAGCCTTCATCTGTTTGGCAAAATGCAGCATCTCATCCCGGATAGTAACTGCAAAACAGAACATTTTAAGTATTTTAGTATGGACACATCTTCTCTTTCAAATCTGTTTAGGAACTATTTAGGAACACTTAGAGAATTATGTAGTTAAAAACAAAGTGTACCAGAATATTTTATTTACTTATTAGATTATTCAAAGTTCTCCCCTTTTGCTTTGAAGGTCTCAAACACATTAAGAAGGCAAAAAATTCCACTAATTAACTCTTAACAAGGCGCACCTGTTAACTGAAAACCCCATGAAGCTGATTAACAGAAGTGTGCAAAGCTGCCATCAAAACAAAAAGTGGCCACTTCAACGAATCTAAAATATTAAACATTCTGGTTTAACACCTTTTTAATTACATAATTCTGTATGTGTGTCTTTCATAGTGTTTATGTCTTCAGTATTAATCTACTAAGGTTTGTCCAAACTTTTGACAAGCAGTGTAGATTTCAAGAAAGAAAAAGATAAAGTCACTTACTTAGGCTTATTTCGCAGACTACAGAAGCAGCTACCAGAGACCCAGCAGATGCACCCAAGACACAAGGTGCTGTGCGCAGTATCCAGGGTGCATAATTTAGAAAGCACTGGGCAACCCCTAACTGGTAGGTGGCCATGAATCCAGATCCAGAGAAAGAGATGGAGGGAACTTCACGATGAGGGCAATTGTGAACTCCTGGCGCCATTTTCAAAAGGCTTTGAATTATCAACTGAAATATTTAAAATCGCAGATGGTGAAAAGCATTTATTCGGTGGCAAAATCTCCTTTCCTTCTTCTCAAAGTCGGCCGAGTTAAAGCAGACCAACATGAGCTATCCAGTGGAAAATGTGTGACACTCTCGTAATCAGTGTTTTTAAACCAATCTCAATTAGACATACCACACTGGTCATGCCCATGTGATATTACATGCAACACTTGAATGATTGTTTGTCTGTTTCAAGTCTTAAAAGTAAACACTATTTTGCTTTAAATATCTCAGACTCCCATGCGATACTATTGAATAAAAATCTGTGACAATGCTGAACTAATTAAAAGTACAAATCTACAAAAATAGATCTCCAAAACAGACTTCAAACAAAATCTTTCTTTTAGTGTGTTTTAGCACAGTCAGGAAGAAAAAACTGTATTATTTCACAGAAATGTTTTTCAAAAGGACAACCAGGGCAGTATAATTTGATCAAGATAGCAAGTTATTTATTTTAATAAATTTAACTAAGACTACCTTGAAACTGATTCTGAATGTATTATCCTGAATAAATAAACAAGTTAATTAAAATATAGAGAATAAACTAATTGCGCAATATCCTCATTTCTGCTGTGTAGGAGGTAATTTATCAGCTGCTGAGCCATTGGTTTGCATGTTACCACAGCAATGTTTGACCTTGGGGTTAGACAAGAGGGAGTACTGTTCATGTTTGTATGTCTGCATCACATGGTTTCTGTATTTATATTAATAAAATGCATTAGGCCGAAAACACAGGCCTATATCTGTTAAGGGACTGTTGTTTTAAGTAGGCCTGAACTGAACTTCAGCCTTAACTGCCTTTATACAGTCAGGAGTTTCAATGCATCAGAGAGTTGACCCACAGAGAAGGGACCTACATGTTTCTCCTGAGGGCAAAGGCAAAGAAAGAACGCTATCAACTGAACAAAACCTACATTTTCCACATATTTGAGTTTTGTGGTAGTTTCTTTTGCAAACATTTCTTTTGCTTTTATGCCCAAACAGATCGCCATTCAGCCGGACCACTTCAGGAGTAACCGCACAGTAACCAGATATGCAAAACAAAATATTTATTTTATAAAGCAGGACAAACATTGAGAATTAACCTATAGCTCTCATCCTGAGCCTGGTAAAGCAAAGTATTTGTAAAATAAACTGTACAGTTTAGTGGCATTTAAACCTGCAACACAATACTTTTCTTTTTAAGGAACACGAAAAATCACTGGAACTTTTAACAACAACCTGCAACAAACTTTTTCACAGCCATTTCCACCACTTATCAGCAAGAGGAAAGAATACATGAATATGCATCTTTTCTAATGCAATTGTGTTGAGCAAGCCTGAGAAATTTAGCAAAAACTTAATAATAATCATTGGGCTGTTTTAATAATGATGTGATTAATTTCACAGTTTTCCCCATCCCTTAATATTAGTGTTCCTTCACAGTGGTACACGCATTGATTCAGAGCAAAACAAAAAGCAATATCAAATACACTTAAAATAAAATACACTCAACAGTGCATTTTGTTAAACCTGCGTTGGTTATGTTGAGAATACACTTCTCCATTCTGTTCTGTAATTACATGTGTTGTATCGTATTTAGAAAGTTTAGTACATTGTTTTTTTTGTTTGTTTTTGTCTATGGCGGATGTTGTGGAGAAGCACGATCAGGAGAAACCTCAAAATGGTCTTCACTGAAGTCATGTGTAGGGCTGCTGTCTGGAAAGTCCCCATCCTGAGGTGGAGTGTATTCCAGGAACTCGGTCGGGTCAGCCTGTGGTTTCTTGCTGTCCTGTGGGAGTTTCAGAAACCTGAGGGGAGGCAGAGAACACACCAACAATGAATGTTTTCATCAAGTGATTAGAGGTGAGAAGTACGATGGGGCAAGTCCGTGCAATGTTTCACAAGTTAAAACAGAATCTTGAAATCTGATCAAACTTGGGAGCCAGTGTTGTGAAAACAGAAGCAGCGTGATCAACATTTCTCGATACGGTTAGTACAAAGTGTAAAGTATAGTGTAAAGTTTATTAGTAATGTTCAGTAGTGGAATGTAACTAGGTATATTTACTCAAGTACTTTACTTAAGTACAATTTTACTTGAAGTACTAAAAATGTTATACATCTTTATACTAAAAAACATGATGAATTTAAGGTGATTACACATTCTTTTAATTCAGCATCATAACAGTGTACAAACCACTGCTTACATAAATGCATCAATACAAATAATCTAATAATATATTTAGAATATACTGTATATAAAACAATCTGAGTGGGGACATTCTGCATAACGAGGACTCTTACTTTGATACTTTAAGTGCATTTTGATAGCTGGTACTTTATTACTTTTGTACTTTTACTTGTGTGGTATTAGTGCTTTTACTTAAGTAAGGGATCTGAATATTCCACCACTGGTAACGTCTGCTACATCAGTATCTTCATTTTATCTTTATTTAAAAGCTTTCTTATAATTCTCCCTTAATTTGTAGGTTTATATTGCTAATTAACTTGCAGCATAAAGTACACTGTAATCACCTACTGTTTTTAAGTATATTCCTATTTTTTCCTTTTTTGATATACAAATAGACTTAATTAGTAGTATTAAATGTGTGTGGGAAAAGACAAGAGGAGAATGAGACAAAAAGAAAGGGACAAAGACCTGAAGAGCAGCTTCTGTCCTCGCTCCTTTTTGATGATGTTGAGCTTGTAGTAATGCCGCAGAGCCCGGGACATTTTCTCATAGGTCATATTGTCTCTGTTCTGTAAAAAGAGGACACACATTAGACAGTGCCTGTGGTTTACTCTGCTCTGTCTTCTGTTTCTGCGGTTTTGTGTCTCCATCTCTGTGTTAATTTCCCCTGTCAGATGAACAGACCCTGGTGCTCACCTTTTGGTTTCCCCAGAGACGGGCCAGTCCGTTGGGGTCGACCACCCTGAACACCAGGCTGTCCTGGTCTTCCCATCGGATGTATTCTTGGTACCGGTCATCACACAGCAGCTGATACACATAATCCCACAGCAGTCTGCACTCTGGCCATGATAAAAGTAGCAATAAGACACATGTTGCAAAAACTCATACTATTATCAATAATTCCAGGTATATAAAGTTAATTTAATACGTATGAATTTTATGACCCCAAATCTTTGATAACATCTTAGCACATCGGATCTGTAAACATCAGAGGGAATTTATAGTAAAAATGTGGTTGAAAAAAATGTTACAGTAAAGTATTGGACTTTACTTTTTTATTTAGAAAGGGAGGGCGCCTCATTCATGCACATATTGCTGTGAGAACTTGGAATACTGTATCAGGCTTGAGTTTAGATGTTTTTTCTGCCCTCTAGTGGTCAAATTGTATTAATGCAGTTTTGCCATTTTTAACATTTTTGTGCACCTTCTCTGGCCCAGAAATACATTAGTTAATGTATATTTTCATGTAAAACTGTTTAAAAAATGAACAAACCTGGGAAGCGTCCATTGGCTTTCTGCACTGGGCTCCTTGGCTTCTCACGACTGGACAGATTGAGCGGTTCCTGGATTACTGTCTCTGTTTTAGGAGGAATCTGGTTGTGAGGCAGTGCAGAGACAGCTGCAGAGACAGCTGCAGATCCATCTACGAGACAGAGAAGGGAAGATTCAGAGAGCAACAAAGAGAGGAGTACACAAAGTCAGACCTCATAGAAAACAATTAGAACGCAGGGTGCTGTTTTTCTGATATTGTTTTGTGTTTTACCCACTTGTAGGTGTGACCGGAGCAGGGAAGGTGTAAAAGATCAAGGGACAATCTCTGAGGGGGGACATGGGCTCAGGCTGGCTGCTCACTGTGGTTACAACAGCTGCCGACACTGCAGCAGTGAAAGCGAGGGAAACTGTCACAGAGAGATATGAGGAACTATGACAAATAGCTGAACCAAAAGCAAAAGTGATTCTAGAAAAGCTTGAACATTTTACAATAATGGGTTTACCAAAGCTGAATACAATATAAAACATGAATTTTCCCACATACAGTATGCAGAATAAAGTCTCTTTTGGACTCTGGAGTTGTAAGATAATTTGTTTCCAGGTAACCACGGCACACCCACTGGCACACATCCAACTTCTTATAATGGAAAGTACCTTTTTTTTATGGGAGACAAATGAAGTGTGCACATTTGTTCTCTACTGAAGAAAAGTGTCAAGTAACAAAGCAGACTTACTCAAGAGCTGTACTCGTGTACAGCCGTGCTAGTAATTTAAAGCAAATGTATATGAAAATGTGGTGCTTTATGATCCTCCACATTTAGCTCCTTATATAATACATATAACTCTCTTATTAAACTGGAATATAATGGAGAGAGATTTCTCAATATCTGAAAAAAATAAAAAATACTGTTCACAACTATTTAAAACCCTGAAAATGACCATTATTCATTGGATTTTTATATGTTTTTCCACATCATTTGTAGTTACTTCTTTACTTCCTGGTCCTCACATGTACAGAAAAAAAAAAAATATATATATATATA
>CAFUXE010000843.1:346297-377873 GCA_903364295.1 Serranus cabrilla | reverse complement strand
GTGTGTGTGTGTGTGTGTGTGTGTGTGTGCGTGTGTTCGTTGCACTGCCTTGCATTCTGCATACAGCACATGACGATCTGACCTTGATGTCCACAGTTTGTTGTCCAGATCTTACTTCCTGTGTATTTGTTATGCTTGAAATCTTTGTTTAGTTGTGTGTCTGTGTCTGCATCCTATTGGTGATTTGCTCTCTGTGTGAGTTTATTGAGAGCTAATGAGAACTCATTCTTTCTAGGTCAGTATTGTAGAAAATGTTGCTTAGGGTGATTTAGAAATGCTGTTTATTGTATTTTGATTTTTTCTTTATTTCATTGGACTGTAGCTAACTAACACTGAACAGTGCTGATGTTTATTCAGCAACTTATTCTATTTATATGCATTCTTTAGTTTCTCAGCTTTCACTTATGGAACTGGCTGACAATCTAATACATTGTATGTATAATGCACAATACTGTTAACTACTCTTTCATGAATTTATTAATTTAAGAAAGCAGCCTTTTGAGTATTTTCATTACAGCTCAAAATGTACAATATCAGCCACCATAATTGTTGTAGCGGTATCATAAATCCCACATCATTCAGGTTCTATTCTCTATTCTGTTATAAAGAAATGACGTTGCTGACCTTGGGTGTCCCTTGGCGTGGAAGGCTGGGGCTCTTGGACACTCTGAGGGGTCACCTGGCAGCTGACTGGGCTCTGGATGGGTCCACTTTCCCAGGAAGGAGACCTGTTTGGGGAATCTGGAACAACACGCCTCCTTTGCTGTTTCACACACTGTAGGATCTCATAGAGAACATCACCTGTAGAAAAGAAAGGACCAAATATTTTTTTAAAAAGCAGGCTTAAAAGCAGTAAGTAATGTTAATCTCTGGCACACTGCTCTACCTGAGCTGGGGCAGCGGCGTCTGAAGTCCTCCTTAGTGAGCAGGCAGAGGGCTCGACCGTTCATCTCAAATCGTCCCTTTTCAGGTCGGCGCAGTGAGTACTCTCTCTGAGCCCAGTGGAGCCAGTGGGCAACATCCTCCTTATCCCACAGAGATGGGTTTATACCTGGAAGACAGGTGCACATAGTTTTAAAAAACAAACAAACACAGTTAACAGGTATTGTGTGTTACTGATGGAGTGGTATCTTCCAGGTGAGAGACTCACGCAGTTGTCCAGGCAGATGCCACAGGTCTTCCTGTGTGGGGGGGCTGACCACGGGGAGCTGGTTTGGTTTGGAGTGATGCACGCTGAGAGGACTGTTAACTTGTCTTCCATGCATTATGGATGGAGGACTGTTTGCTCCATTTTCTTGCTGCAAAACGTAAAAACACATCCTCATAAGTACACATTAAAGCCTGACAGATATTATCAGCTGATGTTGATATTACCTATCAAAGGCCTATCGGTATCGGTGTATACGCGGTTTGGTATATGCTGTTATGAAAACTTTTTTAACAAAATACATAATGCAAAGAATATTGCTTGCTAATATGTACATATTCTTGTTTTTTTTTTTTAACAGTCAGCAATGGACTGAAACTGAACTGTAATAATGTTTATTTAGCTATTTATTTCATTCCTATTTTTTCTTTATTTCTAAGTTATTATGTATAGAACTGGCTGACAATGCAATACATTGTATAATGTATAATACTGTATAACAATGTTAAATATTATTAAATAAAGTTGTATATTTGAGTAAGTAGCTCTCTGGGTACATTTGCAGAGTGATGATAAAATTGGTGCAAAATTCACATAAAAAGGTCAATTTAAAAAAAAATATATATTCGTTATTGATGATTTTTCCCCCCTTGACATCAGTATCGGTCTCAAGAATCCCATATCAGTTGGGCTCACACACACACACACACACACACACACACACTATTAGTAGCAGTACAGGAACAACATTACAGTGGTTTTAAAACCTTTTACATAGAGGTTAAATTTTCAGTAGTCTGTACAATGGGCTAGTATCTGTCCATTGAATAAAACTGAAAACTGCTCCCAAGAATAAAATTAAAAATAAAATGTAGTTAAGTTCCCTTTTTAACACAACACGTTTAAACGGTGTGCTCTCGTGACCTCGACTTACCTTGACCAAAGGTGACAGGGAAACATTCTCCATGGAAATGTCCTGTATCTGCTCCACTGTACGAACAAATTGAGTGATTTCCTCATAAGCTGATATGTGAGTCTTCATTCGGGTCAGTACTCCCTAAACTCCATGCTAAATGAAGAAAGAACTTTCGAAGAAATAAAACTCCACTATTTTCACATTCGACCCTTCCGGGAAATGAAATCGAAAGAAACACAATCCTTGCAGGGGGTGTGTGCAAAATAGACTGATAGGAGGAAGCAACGGCGGAGGACATTTCCAACAACATTTGACTGCACTTGATAAGACAGCGATCCAGCAGCAGCGTTTTCACATGAGCGGTGCATAAACCACGTCTGAAATAAAACAAGAGGGAACTTGTCACCGTTTTTGCGTGTAAAATATCCGAATTTAAAACTGCTGTGTTGAGAAAATGAATGAAAACTGTAGGGAGTACGTTATTTAAAACAGTGGAAAGAGTGGACAAGTGAATGACTTGCTCCAGGACAGAGCGCGTGCGCCTGCAAAGCACAAATAGTTGGAGCTCCTCCTCCTCCTCCTCCTCCTCCTGATTTACAGGAAGACCAAACCGTTTATAGGAGGAGCACACTGCAGAGGGACCATAGACTGTAGAGAGGGACACATAAGGTAAGATCAGAGAGGAAGAGTAGAAGTACTCAAAACCAACCGCTAATAAGTTGCTCAATATTGCAGCCACAATGGAAATGGCTTCTCAGAAAGTGAAAGTGTTATTTGAATCAAACAAAGTCCCAAATAACACAAAAGAAGAATAATAAAAAACAACATAAAGATTTGCACCTGATCCCAAGTTTTTGAAGTATCTTATTTCGAAATGGAAACTGGGATAAAATCAGTATTTCTGCAGTGTAGTTACAATGCCTATGAAAGTATCCACCCCCCTTGAATGTTTCACCCTTTTGTTGCTTTCATACATGAAATAATGGTCAATATAATTTGGCTTTTTTAAGAAGAATTAGCACACAAAAAAGCTCTTTAATATCAAATTGAAAACCGATTTTTACAAAATAATGTAGATTGATTAAAAATATAGGCTATTAAATAAAGTAAATGATTGCATGAATAGTTACCCCCTTTAAAGAAACTGACCTAATTCAACAGAGATCCAGCTAATTGATGCTGGTCATTGAAAAGTATTAGTCAAGAGATGGACAAAAATATTTCCAACTCACTGAACATCCCAGTTACAGTACAGAATTACTGTACATTTGCAGAGAAGTCGTTTCAGTACGCAATGGCCACTCGAGGGCCAAAGAATTAACCAAAAAGGACGCAAATAAAGAAGAGGAAAATAAGTAGGTGTTACTGTAATCAAACCAGGAAGCTGAACCGGTCAGGAACGCCCCTCCACGGCTGCAGTCCTACGCTGCAGGCCGACCTACAGACCAGCGGCTAAGTTTACATTACTGCCAGAAAAACACACGACTTAACAAGCTTTGTAAGGTGTTCATCCAGGTGAGTTTCGCGAAAGACAGCGTTCAGACAGGAAGATTACTGTAATTCATCGACTATTAGCATAGAAAGTATCAACTACACAGTGATATAAATGTGTCGAATCGGCTACACCACAGTGGTTACACCTTCTGAAACAAGACTTGACTTTTGCTCAGAATAAGAATAAAATCCGTTAAAATCGACATTAGGTGCATTAGGTGTCTGATCAAACTACAACTAGTCCCTCTGAAAGCGGTTTTTTATGTTATATATTGGCCATAGTGCAGATTACACATGAACTTAATGTAAGAGGTTGGTTGAGATCAGCAAATCTAACTATGAATTATGCAACAGAAAATCAAATGGGAAAGATAAGAACCAAGTTTTTTACCCGATTACTTGAAAATTTTGCAGAAAATCTGCACATTTAAAAATATATATTTGCAGTTCAGTTGTGTTTGTTTGCAATCATATTATTATGATTCATTTTATTAATATATTATTTACAGAAGATTTGTAAAACATGTGGTTACTGGCTATGCTAGTAACACACTTTGCAGTTGTAAATCTCTGACCTACTTTCCTAGCCACATTTTCTCTTATAGAAGTGTCTTTTCTATTTGCAGTGATGTGGGCTGAAAAATTGGGGAAACAGTTGGGCCACCCGACACGATCAGTGGCAGGGTGGCTGGTCAGTAAGATCCTCATATCGCGCAACCGCTTTCTTGAAGAAAGGGCTGTGCAGCTGTGTAGGATCCAACCGCAGGACACGGTGCTGGAGCTGGGTCACGGCCCGGGTCTGGGTCTGCAGGCAGCAGCCAAACTGCTCACAGAGCCCACAGGACGTCTTATAGGGGTGGATTACTCAGCATACATGCATCAGGTGAAGTAGGATACTGACACAAGTTATGTGAGTGTCTTCCTCTTGCCTGCCTAAACTAGCCATCTACAAACTGTAAGGAACACTAATGGAATAGTTGATGGAATAGTTGAATATTTCTCTTTTTCCTCTTACAGGTGGCAAGGGAGCAAATGAAGGAACTTGTGGCCACTGGGAAAGTGACCCTGCATCACTGTGATGTAGCAGCGATGCCTCTGGCAGAAAGCACTGTGGATAAAGTCTTTCACTGTAACTGCTACTACTTCTGGCCTGACCTCCGGAAGGGAACCTCAGAAATACACCGGGTAATGAAACCAGGTATGATGGGACATGACTCAACAATAAGAACAGACTTTGTTTTTAAAAAACAATTGTTGTCCAAAACAAAACAAAAAAACAATCCGAGATGGTTTAGTGATTTACTGTTTCTAAGTAATCATTGTCCTCAAGCACACAAAAAAAAATGCAGTTTGTTGCCTGTGAAAGCAGCGTATTATCCCTATATAGAGAGCAAAGGAAATGGCATATTTTTGGAGGCCAGCACAGAAGTTTGCCTTCCCATGGAGTCTGTTGAGAATTAGCCTATGGGATTTTTGCATTGAAGATAGATAGTGGACAGATGTAAAAAGCTAACGTTATGCTATAAGGAACTACACCACGGTCACATGACTTCACTACCTATGCTTTGGATGGTCTCAGACAAACTAACCAGTGTTTTTGACAAGCTAGCAAAACTGTAGCCTAGTACATTTTTTACTAACCTAATTTCTGAAAAACATGACTAGACCCTATAAGGCAGACTAGTGAGAGTTCCCATCTGTGTCCAGCTTGTTGACTTTGTCCCCAACAACCACTGAAGTCTCATATAGCCACTTGTTAGCAACTGTCTTTTTAAAGGCAGTAAAAACTTAAAAAATCACAAGTGAGGGTATTTACTAACAGATTTAATGTTACACTAACCACTAACCCATTGAAAATCCTCAATGCGTTTGAGAGTAAGGGTTTAAGAACTCATTACTATGGTACCCTATACATGTTTGTTCTTAAGGGATGACCTCTAGTGGCCATAGTAATTATTTCAAGAGCATAGGAGGAAGACATGCAACCGAGTATAAACGGTGACAAAGTCTGTGGAGGCTGGAGGTTGGGGTGGTCTGATGGGTAAACATTTACAAGATTTGTACCCAGGAGAAAGTAGAAATACAAAAAGTCAACATTTAGTTATTTGATCTCTCATGCAACCGTTTCATGTTGTTGAATAGCACAGCCATATGTAGTTTATGAGTTACTGAGTAACATATTCTGTTGTTTGGGTCTGAGGAAGCGAGGTCTTTTTACTCATGCTTCTCTGCACAAATGTCATAATTTTCCCCTCCTTTTCCCCCACCCAGGCGGTGTGATGGTGACCACAATGAGGCTGTCAAATATTGTTGCTTTTGCAGCAAAGCGAGTGTTCCCAGGGGAGAGCTGGCGCCCGGAGAACTACATGACAGCTCTGAGAGACTCTGGCTTCACTGATGTCAGAATGGAAGACACACAACACGAAGGCGTTATGTTTCAGGCTATCTATGCCACTGCCTCAAAATGAGATTAAAATCAAAGTGCAACTGCGAGATTGTGTGTATTCTTTTGTTATTCAGAGGTTTTGTAAAGTAAACTCAAAATATTGTTTCTCTGAAATAGAATATCTTTCCAGCAATGTTACTGTCTGCTGTATAGTAGGCTAAACTGGAAAAAAAAATGGTTATTCTACTTCTACTTATTAACTTGGACAAATGGCTTGAATGTTTACCAAAAACTCAACCTGTAGAATATTTTGCTTGAGGTGGTGGACAGTCTGCAGTGAGAAGTGTTACACTTCTTGATTAAAGCTCGAAAAAAATGCTGTTAAACTTGATGTATAAGGAATACATTTAGCTACGTGTCTGGGTTTTTTTTGGTAAGAAATAAGAAAGCGGGTGTAACATTGGCATTTAGTTCTATTGCACATCACGTTTTTTCACCATAAAGATCTAAATATGCAGTGTACCATGCACATCATTGAGTTTAGTTTCTCTGTCATAAATGACATCCATCTGTAGTTAAAAAATGATTTTAAAAGCATCTTTTAAACAACATCTTAAAGGGACACCTCAAGGACCAGTGATGGTCCCTCTTTAATATCAAAGTGAACAGATTTTTACAAAATAATGTCAATCAATTAAATGTCAAATCAATTAAAAAAGATATTAGATAAAGTAAGTGATTGCATGAATAGTTATGCCCTTTAAAGTAACTGACCTAATTCAACAGAGATCCTGCTAATTGATGCTGAAGGTCATTTGAAAAGTATTAGTCAGGAGATGGACAAAAAGATTTCCAACTTACTGAACATCCCACAGAGTTCAGCTAAATCCATCATTAAGAAATGGAAGGAGTGTGGCACTTGTTTAAATCCTCACAAACTGAGTGACTGGGGAAGGAGGCCGCCATGACACCTATCTTAAGATAACAGTAAGCGTAAAGTTTCTTTAATCCCAAAAATTAAAATTAAACTAAAAGAATGACCTATCTAGTTTATGTTATGTACAGTACAGAATTACTGTACATTTGAAGAGAAGTCGTTTCAGTACACAATGGCCACAAATAATTAACCAAAAAGGACGCGAATGAAGAAGAAAATAAGTAAGCGTTCCTGTAACCAATTAACCAATCAAACGAGGAAGCTGAACAGGAACATCCTGCCACGCCTGCAGTCTACGCTGCAAGCCGACCTATAGACCAACGGCTGAGTTTACAGTCTATGGCTTATACTTGACTGCTACAGGATCACACGACTTAACGACAAGCTTTTTAAGGTGTTCATCCAGGTGAGTATCGCGAAAGACAGCGTTCAGACAGGAAGATTACTGTAATTCATCAACTATTAGCCTAGAAGTATCTACTACACAGTGATATTAATATATCAAATGTACACCACAGTGGTTACACTTTCTGGAACATGACTTGACTTTTGCTCAGAATAACAATAAAAACCATTAAAATCGACAGTATTATGTGCATCAGCCTGATCAAACTACAACTAGTCCCTCTGAAAGCAGGTTTTTATGTTATATATTGGCCATAGTGCAGATTACACATGACCTCAATGTACGTTTGGTTGAGGTCAGAAAAGTCTAACTCTGAATTATGCTACAGAAAATCAAATGTGAAAGATGAGAACCAAGTTTTTTACCCGATGACTTGAAAATCTTTGCAGTTCAGTTGTGTTTGTTTGCATGTTTTGGAACAGAAGAGTCTGTACATGTGTCACACAATATGAAACTTAATTGAAACTGGAATTTGATTAGACTTATATCAATTTGCCAATATTTTATGTATTTTCATCAGTATCCCCTTACTAATAGAAGACCGGTGCTTAAAATACAGATTATATCATATTATGATTAATTCTATTCATATAATTCATACAAGATTAGTAAAACATGTGGTCACCGGCTATGCAAGTAACACACTTTGCATTGCTTTTTGTGGTTGTAAATCTCTGACCTACTTTCCTAGCCACATTTTCTCTTATAGAAGTGTCTTTTTTATTTGCAGTGATGTGGGCTGAAAAATTGGGGAAACAGTTGGGCCACCCGACACGATCAGTGGCAGGGTGGCTGGTCAGAAAGATCCTCACATTGCGCAACCGCTCTCTTGAAGAAAGGGCTGTGCAGCTGTGTAGGATCCAACCGCAGGACACGGTGCTGGAGCTGGGTCACGGCCCGGGTCTGGGTCTGCAGGCAGCAGCCAAACTGCTCACAGAGCCCACAGGACGTCTTATAGGGGTGGATTACTCAGCATACATGCATCAGGTGAAGTAGCATACTGACACAAGTTATGTGAGTGTCTTCCTCTTGCCTGCCTAAACTAGCCATCTGCAAAATGTAAGGAATACTAATAAAGCAGACAAAAGCTGGGACAACATTGTATATGAAGCAGGAACCTTATTTACTGATGGAATAGTTGAATAATATTATTATATTATTATTATTATTATGAATATATTTATCTTTCTCCTCTTACAGGTGGCAAGTGAGCAAATGAAGGAACTTGTGGCCACTGGGAAAGTGACCCTGCATCACTGTGATGTAGCAGCGATGCCTCTGGCAGAAAGCACTGTGGATAAAGTCTTTCACTGTAACTGCTACTTCTACTGGCCTGACCTCAGGGAGAGAACCACAGAAATACACCGGGTAATGAAACCAGGTATGATGGGACATGACTCAACAATAAGACAGACTTTGTTTTTAAAGCAATTAAAGCACAATTGTTGTCCAAAAAAAAAAGCCAATCAGAGATGACAGACTTCACCCCATTTACGTCACTATGATTTTGGCTATGATGGGGGTATTTGATATTATCCCAGACATATTTGCAATCAAATTTGATATGAATTAAGTGGAACTCTGGATGTTTAATATGTATTTACATAGCACATGAACATAATACATAACATAAATATAAGAATCTGAAAATGGCATGACCTCGGTTTGACCCTTCAAGGTCACCCAAGGTCAAATTCAACAGTGTCATTGGAAAGCTATCATATGGTTTCCTATAGATGCTCCGTTATAACTAAGTCGCTATCTCCACTGGTTTTGAGATATAGTCACGTATATCCAGGTGTGGAAACACACACAGACACACAGACACTGCAGCCAAAAACAATACTTCACTCTCACTCCATGGGGTGAAGTAACAAAAAAAAACAAAAAAAACAATCTTAGATGGTTTAGTGATTTACTGTTTCTAAGTAATCATTGTCCTCAAGGGTGACAAAGTCTGCAGAGGCTGGAGGTTGGGGTGGTCTGATAGGTAAACATTTACAAGATTTGTACCCAGGAGAAAGTACAATTACAAAAAGTCAACATTTAGTTTGATTTAATTTGAACCCTCATGTAACCGTTTCATGTTGTTGAATAGCACAGCCATATGTAGTTTATGAGTTACTGAGTAACATATTCTGTTGTTTGGGTCTGAGGAAGCGAGGTCTTTTTACTCATGCTTCTCTGCACAAATGTCATAATTTTTCCCCTCCTTTTCCCCCACCCAGGCGGTGTGATGGTGACCACAATGAGGATGTCGAATGTTGTTGCTTTTGCAGCAAAGCGAGTGTTACCAGGGGAGAGCTGGCACCCGGAGAACTACATGACAGCTCTGAGAGACTCTGGCTTCATTGATGTCAGAATGGAAGACACACAACACGAAGGTGCTACATTTCAGGCTATCTTTGCCACTGCCTCAAAATGAGATTGAAATCAAAGTGAAACTGCGAGATTGTGTGTATTCTTTTGTTATTCTGAGGTTTTGTAGAATATACTCAGAAACATCTAAATATAAAAAGAATAGAAAACTATGGAAACAGGTGAATGTACTTTTGCTTTAATCTAATAAAAATGTGAAATGTGACTTCAACAAATATGGTTATATATCTGTAGATTACAACATCAGTGGTTTTCATGAAAAAGCTGAACTGGAATTGAGTGAAGTTCCTAGTTTGAATGATTGTTTCACTCTTCTCCTGGACATTGATATTTGTTCAAATAAATATTAGCCTCAAACTGCAGCAAGTTCCAGTTTCAAGTTCTATACTATCAAGTGGACAACAATTCCAAGAAGCAGTTATTGGCAATGAGGACTGATAACTGTAGGTTCAATGATGTGACAGTACTGGAGGTGTCTATCAAGCTTTGGCCACAGATAATACTTAATAGGACCAATTTACCATTAATATTTGTCTTTTTTGGAATTTGCTGAGAATCCTTTAATGTAACAGTTTAGGGCAAACGCTAAATATTTTGTGTGGACTGTAATCTGTCCGTATCACATTTTGCAAGATACCTGTTTGTTGAGTATATACAACAGCATGCAGGTATGTTAGTGGTTAGAAGTACCTATCTTCACCACAGGGAGGCATCCTTTACCATTCAAGAGATGAAACCCTGAGTGGTAAAATGCCAGGTTTGTTGGCCCTGTGTATGATTCATCTGAAACACTGCCTGTATGAGAAGTAGTTTCAGTGGGTTTTTTTCTGGTATCTGGTATTGTTAGATATTTACCAGAGGTGTGGACTCGAGTCACAATTTTGATGACTTTGGACTCCACTTGGACATTAATGACTCGGGACTTGACTCTGACTTTAGTCTGATGACTTGAAAATACTTGAGATTTTCAGTGAGTGTTGTTTTCTTAATATGCAATACACACACTGGTTACACACAAAATTATTTATTAGAAAATATAGAAAGTCTATGCATTCTCAGTGTGTTTTTTCCTACTTAACAAGACTGAAACATATTGGTACCAGATCTCTAGTGTCGGTAATTAATCATCCAGGAAACGGACAAAAAAATGATTAAAAATGTCTCAGTACAAACATTAATAACATCAATCATTGGTGCTAGAACACACAGCATCACAACAAATATGAAACTTATTCCTACATTGAGCAAGTGAGTCAAGACCCAATGAAAGCCGTATCTCTGGTAAAAACAAAAATAATCATTCTGCTTCCTGAATGGTAAGTATGACTCTATATTATGTAGTTATTGTTTCTTCCTTGACATGCAGATGTAGAAATCAAAAATCATTATGTCGGCTTTTTTTTTATAAATAGAAAAACAAAAACAAAATGCACTATGGCAGCTTGGCCAATCCTCATTCTATTCATCAACACATGAACCTCACAGTTAATAATGAGGCTAACCATGTACAGTACAAGGCACAAAGATGCAGTCAATAGTAGAGAAGGCAGTTTCACATCATCACTACAGAATGAAGGCCTCTGTGAGGTTCACATGTAAATCTAACACTGATCAGACGTTTTGGGCAAAGTGAAGATATTTTAGGAAAGATCTTTTTTAAAAGAAATTCATTTACATCTCTCGCATTGCAAAACAGTTCAGTTTGGCTAATTTTCAGTTTGACGCCTCCATTTTTCAGCATTTCAACTGCAGCATAGATCAACACAAATACACATAAAACCACAGTAACTGTCTATAACGATGCCTTCAACACCCAAGTGACATTACCAGCTAAAACAAAAATGGTGATAATGAATTTAAATCAAGTGCAAAATGACTCAAGTGCACCAACAGCATTCACAACATAATATTTACATACCATATCCTGATGATATACTCCACACCTGAAGAGAAGATTCAGACATTATTGCTATGTGCAATAGCCATATTCCTTCATCATTTAGATGCGCTCTATACTTAGATAATAATCTTAAATAATAATCACCGGTTATAAACCTGTGTTCATATGCTGAGCTCAGTCTTAAGAAAATAAATAAAATATCAAAATATCATTGAGAAAAAGGGCACTGTATAAAATTAAACTGCAACTTATAAAGCTGAAAAGTGTTAAACACTTGTAATTCAATTAGATAAAATGAAAATGTATCATCTTTACTCAAAAGGAGACTTTTTTTTATTTAAAAAAAGAAGACAACTTTTAGATTTTTCCTTACTGGCTGTAACCAATCCAGGAAATCCAATATGTGCAAGCTTTTCATTAAAGACAATGTCCTCCATCTATGAAGCTAAGTCCACTATATCATTTGGATGAGGTTCATCTATATGCCTCTGTCTCTGAAATGTATAAAAGAGTATATTTACTGTATATATGCATCATGCTTCCAGAGTTATCATACATTATGTATGTAAACAATCATTCCAACTGCCACAGACTTCCATGAAATCATTGTCTAAAAATAAAGCAGGGCCTTGAACATAAAAATCATGTCTCTTACAGTTAATGAGGCAACTCATATTGTCAGTCTAAAAATAATATACACACCTTTTGAAGAGACGGTAGAGAGTTCCAGTTGAGGAGCGATTAAATAAAAAAAGAACAAAATGTGTTTTATTGTCCCAGTAAGTCCCTTTGGCTGAAAAACATATGGGAACATTTTCACCACTATTTAAAGATATAAAAAAAAAAATGTGAAGAATAATTTAAAGGCTTCCTGATTGACACAGACGTCAGTTTTAGTCCTACACATTCACTCCTGCACAGAGGGCAGAAAGAGAGATTGTGGGAGAGGGGGAAGATCATTTAGGGAAACCTGCAGGGTGGCCGACAGCTTTTGGCAGGGTGGGCTCTTTTGAAGGTGTACATCCAGAGTGGACTGCTCCCAAGGAGAGGTGGGGATCCTGGTATCTTGGGGGCAAGTGAGCAGATTTGGTGGGCTGTGGAGGGGCTGGCTGAGGCTCCTGGGGAGGTGTTGCCGGCCTCTGGAACTCTGGTTCTTCAGTCTTGGCCACGCCACCTTGGATGTTGTCTCCCTGTGGTCTTGCACAGGGGGTTACTGTTGCGTCAGGCCTCACAGGAGAGGAAAAAGAGAATCGCCCTGAGGTGGGGCTCGGATCACTGGGCCGCTGCTCCTCCTCCTCCTTGTCCTTCCCGTCTGGATGATACTGCTTGAGGCGGATGTGCCAGGCCAGGCTGCAGACCGCAGACACCGTCTTAAACTGGTGGATGACGTTCCTTGGGATGAAATAAATGTCGTCATCACAGAGCTGCACACGGACGTAGCGGATCCCTTCCCTCCTCAGCTGGTTGAGCTTGGCGTCGTCTACCCACTGGACGCACTGCATGAAGACACAGTGGTGTTTAACATTTTAGCAGCATATCCGACCCGTAGTACAATCATCAAACAAAATGTAATGTGATAAAATTCCAGCTCTTACCTGAGACACCGGGGGCTCATAGAGATCCAGCTGCAGCCTCTGCACAACTTCATTGAAGTCCCCAGCTTGGAAACACACTACATCTTTGGTTATGCGAGGTCGGTTATTCCTGTAACAGATTATGGAAAAGCATAAAACACACAGACAAACTGTTCACTCCCTGGAATCCTAACCAGGAGAAACTGATTGCAACAAGGGCCCTGCTGGTGAAGACAAAAACTCCCCAAATCCCACACTTCTTCACATTCAACGCCACCAAACGCATCGTTTTTTGTTATTGTTTAATGAGAGGCTCCTGAGACAGAAAATGACAGACTATGCATTTAAAGTGCATCAAAAGACACTCACCATTGTCCGAAGTGCACTGCCTTCAGTACCCCCACAGCAGCTGTGCTCTGCCAGTCAAAACTCTGCCCAACATGGTCAGCGTGGGCCTTAGTCCGGTCCTCAAACAGAACCTCTCTCGGTTCACTGGCCCTCGGCAGATAATGTAGATTTTTGATCTCATTCATGGACCTAGACAAAAACATGAGCATGGGAGGGGATAAGGAGAGAAAAAGTTTTCAGTCTGCACTTTTACAGTCGAGCCTAAATGGTTGTCCTGTTTTAACACTGATGGACCCATGTTTACCCTCTTTGATCATGCTTTTATAGAATCAATGATTTCTTTTTCTCTTGTGTCATGGTTTGATAATCTGTTCTTTTTTTTAATTAAATTAATTAAACAAAACTAAAATAAGACGATGAGAACCATCTGTTAGATTGTAATCACTTTGTCCTCTTTAAGCTCTTGAGCGAGCAGGTAAAAATGGGAGCTGTTAAAGCACTTTATTATGGCTATACTGTTGTTGTTTGTAGTGTTTTATTGATGTCCGCCTGGGAGTTTTTTATGATGCACTAACAAACTCTATGGTTGCCCTGTTTTTTCTTTTAACCTTTGGATTTCTGCATTTCCTGTCTGCAAAACAAATTTACCTTCAGTTACTAATAAAGAAACCTTGAACCTTGAAATAACAACATCACATGGATATGGAACATATTGTCTTTGCAGCTGCGGATGTACCTGCGTCTTTTGAATGGAGACTTGGGCATGTCAGCAGTCGGTACCATTTGTTCCCCTGGTCGCACCCACATGATCGGCCCATCGTCACTCTGAGAGCGACAGTCCAGCTTCAGGCTAGAGAGGCTTCCCCACGGCAGGGTCATCTGTGGACACACACACACACACACACAACTGTGTGAGTCAGACAGCATGTTTGAATTACAAGCCACCATATGACGACAAAATACTGTCTCTAATTTATTTAATGTTGATGTTATTGCTATAAAAAGTACAACAGATTGAACAGATGTTACAGCAAAAACAATGACTCAGCAATGGAGTTACTATGGAGATTGGTACTTGTTCTTCTTAATGAGCTTCCTGAGAGAAACATACTGTACTCAGTGTGTTTAGTGATTCTGACCTTAGGTCTAGACTGCAATGCACATGTTATGGTTGGAGTTTTAATCAGGTGGCAGCTCTTAAAAAATAAAAATGAAAAATTATAAAAATAAGTCTTCACCTGACCTTTAGAAAGGGTGACTCCTCCAGCATGTCAAGGAACTCTGGGAAATAGTCGCCAACCTCCTCATCCACAGCTCCCACCAAGCTGATCTGCCTCATGGGTCCAGACCGGTAAGTTCCTGAACAGTAAGTCCGGCCCACCTAGTCAGGAGAAACAGATACTGTCATTTAATGTTTCCACTGGATCCTATGCATTAACGGTATCTATACTATATAGTAGTATACCTTATACTTGTATTGTCATCTCATCCGTCACCTCTTCTGCTTCGAGCTAAACAAAATCACTGCTCCGAGGAAGCAGCATGTAACTTACAATATTACTTTTGTCTGACATAATCCTTTAAGCTCGAGGTAGAATTTGCACTCACTCCACAGGGGAGCGGCTGTGTATTAGCTACAGCAGCACATCAGGCCTAAAGGATCCTTATTGCTCTGGAAATCCATGCTCAGTCACACTGATGGATTCTTTACAGCGTGTCCATGAGATAAGCTGCAGGTTGCAGCCTGTGAGTTTTATGCTGTTATATTTAGATTTCCTTTTTGAAATTAACTTACAGCTACTGTACCAAGCTGAAGGCAACTGTTATTATCCTGGTATAGAGACACAGCTGTGATTTTCTATCCAAAAGTCTACAGTATGCAGTTTAATATCCAGCGCTGACCAGTAAAGACAAGACATTTAAGTGCAATTATTCTGCTCTCAGCATTAATTTTTCCCCCGGACTCTCCAGTGATGAAATTACTGAACTAGGTCTGCTTTTTCCTGCATAACAGAAACCGCTGGGCTCTCTCTGTGTCCTCTGCAGATTAAACGTCACACATGCAGACATCCTGGCTCACGCTTCCTCCTCTCTGCCATATTTCTCAGGCATCAAAAGTAGGTATAATCCAGCATCAAATATTCATATATTAGCACAAGAGGCACCAGTACATGTTGTCAGGCTACTAGCATATCATATAATTTATACAAGAAAACTTCCCACTGAGTCAGCTTCTGGGTGGCAAACATGTATGACAAATAATGTAATAGGAACTTGACATATATAAAAACATTTATACCACTATTAATCATGGATCTAATTTATCAACTTAAACTCAAAAGTATGTTTTTTTGTCAGTAATAAAATAAACAAAGTCCTTAACTTTGGAGTTCCTCATCTAAAAATATCTGTTTTGCAGCCTGGCTACAACCCTGTGATACCACTATTACATTTATATATTATAACTTCTATGACAGACGTGCCATCTATGCAACAGTTATTTTAATTATGATTTAGAATAGATAGTCTTTTCCTACCTCTCAAATGTGTAAATTTGCTGGTTTTCTTAGATTTTTTTTTATTATTATGGTCATTTGAATCTTTTTTTGTTTTTGCCAGCTGGTGAGACAAAACAAACATAAATAAGTCAACAGCTTTTGCTATTTTCTGACATTTTATTTACAAAACAAACATATCAAGTCATAATGAAAAAAAGTTAGTTGCAGGTCAAGTTTAGACCAAATATAAAAAGAAACCTGATGGTTGAGCTGATCAACACCAGATGAGCACTGCTCCTATCAAAAGCTGTGATCTATGAATTTGGTTGTGATAAAAGTGCAGTTTTCAAAGCCGGGAAGAACACTTGCATTTTTACATACCTGAGAGTGAAAGTTGGCAATCGTGGTGGTCTCAATGTCTTTCTTGCCCATTATCTCCATTTTGACTGGTGTGTTGGGGAAGTTGAAGGCAAAGTAGTCCAGGAAGTCAGGTAGGAAAGCGGCTGCACTGTGCACCACTGCCAAGGCATACGAGGCTGCACCTCTCGGCTTCTCAGCGAAGGCCAACTCCAGAAACTCCTGGGCAAAGCACTCCATCTCAGCTGGGCTGAGACAAGCTATCTCATCAGCGTAGGCGTGAAGAACCGATCCCCCGCCATTGGCTTGTCTTTCCTCGTGCATGAAGCGTCCACACCACGTGCCCGTCTGGAGGGAAGAGCTGCGGATGTAGTGGTCTTGGTGGGAGAGGAAGGGGACGTGTCCGAGTTTGAGAGCATGGAGGTGGTTTTGGACGGTGTCTCTGCCAGGCTGGTGATTGTTCTCCTGCTTCATGGCGCCCGGCAGAGATGCATCAGGGCGAACAGGCAGAGTGAGATCTGCTCCAAGCCCTGCACATACAGTCTGTACCGATTTATTGTGCAGGTATCGAACCTTCTTGCCACAGTGCTCATCCTCGTGATGCTTCTTCTTCTTCTTTTTCTTCTTCAGTAGATACTCCTCCAGTGTTAGAGCCTTGACATTCTCAATGAGGGGTCTTGGCTCTGCAGAGGGACGAAGACAGAGGGACAGGGTGCATGTAAGAGGGTAGAATGGAAAGGTGTGTGACCCTGTTGAACACTCCATTAAATTATTTTCTTAACAATGCATAATTTATCCAATAACTATTGGTGATCCGGGTTACCCAACTTATCTATACAGCCAAGAAGAAAAAAAACATTGATTTCTCTGCATTTTTGCTTTATTTAGTCAGAAAATGTGATTATTATTCAAATACATAACATCTACATCTGCCTGAAATAGTAAAATAAAGAAAATAGCATGATTTGGTGTATTTATTTAATAATTCACTTGAACCAAAGTTAGTTTACACTTCGTTCCTAGTTAAATCTTATTTTACAGCTGTGACCTCGACTAAATGTTTCCTGCATGTGCTGATCACGTCTCCACATTAGCCAGGAGAAATGTCAAACCATTTCCCTGAACAAAACTGCTTAATCATATTGATATTTCAGGAATGTTTTCTATGAATGGATCGCTTCAGTTCATGTCACAGAACCTCAATTGATTTAAGGCCAGGATTTTCTGTAACTCTCACCATGCTGAAATGTTTCATTTTTCGACTTCTATTGAGCATTAGATGACTCACAGCTACCCTGAAACATTTGAGTGCACTGTTTTCTCAGTGAGTAATGGTTATTCAGCCCCAGGGGCATTAAAAACAACAACAGATCATAGGCCACTGGCTGTTTGCTTATTACTCCAAACAATGAGTAAGAAAATGTAGTCCTTGTTTCAGAACTGTGCTTTCCTTGTGACCTCAGTGTGCAGATGAGGGTCAGTAACATTTGCATGTGTTTTGCAGGGAACAAAATACACTGATGGGATAATCTGACATGTAGTCGCTTTTTTGGAAGTCATGTGTAAAGTTGTTCTCATACTTTTTCCTACATGGATTTTTGTTGGGGAGGTTATGTAATAAATATGCCAATTCAGAAAACAACTATTTGAGCGTTATTAGTTTGATTAGTCTAGTATCTACATTTGATAGAAAAATGTGCATAATTGTAGGTTATTTTCTGCCACTATATTGTCATGCAGCTTCAAATGATCTACATCAGAGCACAAATGAATAAGATTTTAGAGGAATTCCTATCTATTTAGTTATTTTTAAATTACACCATTGCATAGTGTGCAGGTGAAAGTTACTGGTATCTGCTATAACCAAACATTATTTTACATATCGTGACAGTATAAAAAAAAAAGTTAACTCTTGCAACATGTCAGGATGTTTACTCTGAGCATTACTTTAAGAAAATCTAAAAAACAAACAAACAACATCTAAATTTATATAGCTATTTAAAAATTGGGTAATTGTACAAAAATTATAAAACTCACCCTTCTTTTTCTTCAGCTCGGCGTGCTTCACATTTGCCTCGGTGTTTTCCTTCTTGAGCTTCAGTTTCAGGTCTTTCTCCCTGTGTTTTTCTTTGAAATCCTGGGGCTTGGCCTTGACCATTTTGAGAGGCGTGAAAGTGAAGAGCGCAGGTGGCTCCGGCAGCACCGCTCGCTTCTTCTGCAGCTGCTCCGGTACCTTCCGCGGCGGCGGCGGCGGAGGAGGCAAAGTCGGCTGCAGTTTTTTTGTTCCATTGGTGAGACTGCGGTTGTGTTGGTGGTGATGGTGGTGGCGGCTGTGCTGATGGCTGTGCAGGACATGTTTCTCTGCGCTGAACTTGTGGGGTTTGGGATTTTGGTGCAGCTGATGCGGCTGGTGTGCCCGGTGCTCAGCGTGTTGGTGGTTGTGGTGGTGATGGAGCTTCACTTTCTTCACTTCTTTCACAGACTTCTCCCGTTTGTCAGCGGACGGCGACAGGTCGCGTTTCTTCTTCTTTTTCTTCTCTCTAATGAACCTATCAAGACTGTCCCTCACCTTTTCTTCTTCTACTTTGGCACGGAGCAAGTCGACTTGAGCTGCCATCTTTGCACGTACAGTACATTTAAAGGTCTCGAGATAGCTACTGCGCAGGTGCCCGAAAACTTGTAGTCCTACTGCCGTTAACTTGTAGTTTATTTCAGTATTTTGGGTCTATCACGCATGCGTACCGCGTGGAGCTCTAGGTTTTGTAGTTTATTGATATCGCAAAGCTACACGGGAGATAGAGTGTAGTCTGCTGACTGCGTGCCGCTCTGCACGCACTCACTTCTGCTCAGCTGACGTAATGGTTAATTTAGTTACAGCCAGGAGAGGCAGTGCCTCACTGTTTATAATAAGAAATGTTATCAATGTTAGTAACTGTAAAGAAAATTATTTTTATTTAACTATGTTGGCTTTTCTTTATTATTGTTATTTTGAAATAACAATTTTTTTAAACTTGCAAAATGCTATTGTTATTATTTTGTTCATAATTTTCTGTACTCTTTGTTGTTTGGAGCACTCTGGTCTGCATGTTTGTATTAAAGCTGCTGTATTAATAAATAAAAAACAACCTGTTGGGTTAAGTTGAGAATCACATGATAACATACATGGTAAGTGACCTAATGGTCAGAATAACACCAGAATTAATATGATAAATTATTGCAGCAAGCAAAATGTCAAACTGTTCATATGGGCAACTGACTGTTGTTTTAGGACAGACTTTAAAAGTTGTAAACTATCTTTTAAGGAAATCTGGTGGCATTCACAGAAATGTAGGATATCTGCTTCCCTAAATCCACCAAATAATAAAAACCCTTCAGTCATGTTTATTCAGTAAACCTTTATTTATCAGTGCATGAACAGAAGGCCATGACCAGATTATTTCTTTTCACCCATTTTATATCATTTCATCTCAGCTCCCTTAAAAAAATAATGAAACGATTTACAGAGGATTTTTTCTGCATGAAGGCAAATATTTATACAGGTGCTGTACAATTTATAAACATTTACAACTACCATGATGTCAAAACTAAAAGACTTTTCTTATATATGTTGGAGCAATGCAAGGCCACAGTATCATACATGGTAATGACATGAACAGTAAATAATACAGTAGCCCATCATATCAACAATAAAGTGGACAATAAATTAGTAGGTGGTCTCACAGACCGCTAGATACATGTGTTACTTCCGTACATCCTTAAACAGGCTGATGAGGGTGCGGTTCAAGCAGTGACTAGTTTTTTTTGTGAAAAGCAGTTTATGAACCACTAGATGTCTCTGTACTCCACAGTAGCAACATTTAAACAACACTAAATTTTGTCTTCAGAGCAGGGCACACAGCTGATCCCAATAATTTAAAAATATATATATTTTTTCTCATCTGGGACTTAAATCCCTCTTTGATTAAATTTGATAAACCTCATAGAGTAATTTCAAATGGGACTCCTAAAGAAGCAGTCAAGCTCTTTTCACATTATGCACTATGTGCAACCACCAAAGGGAAGCACAGTGCAATGACTTTCCCTCCTTGTGTGGAAAATTAACTGCATTCTTAGGGAGCCTGGCTTTATTTTTAACACAAATGTGACAGCCATGATGATGAACAATTAAGCAGACATTTATATACTATTTTTATCTCACATTATGGGTCATGTACTAAATTAAAAAATGATCAAAAATAGATTTTGGAGGTTAGAATAAGGAAAAAATGACGTTTTTGTGCCTACATTTGTGATGATAAAAATACAAATATCTCTTAAAGTTTTAATAAGTTGAAGGCAGAGGTCTCACTTCTTACAATCAAGCTCTGTTAATTCAACTCATCTAAATTATGTGTCAATATATGTGTAATCATTTTGTTAAATAATATATTTTTCGGATTAAGTATAGTCAATGCTACAGCGATATCTAAAAATACACAGGCCTACCAGTCAGCTTGTATACATACACACAAAGCCAGAGGACCTAAAATACAGAGCTGCTAACAGTAGACAACATTATGAATCAGGCTCACGTGACCGTATACAGACCATGAAATCTAAGAAATAGAATGTATAGATTTTATAGTTACTATTTTAGATGCTGCTATCCATCTGCACATTCTATTTCTATCATTAAGTCCACATCAAAAGTGAAATGACTCTGCATGGATATGTGTACTAACAGTTTTTGTTTACATATAATTTCAATAAATTACATTATGCTTTATTATTAACACACGTAGCAAACATTAGAACTATAACCACAAGTATCTGGTCTGCTGATTGATGCATATAAAGCTCCAGGGTGGTCTGTCCCCCCTCTGATAAGCTAATGGGATCAAAGAGTCTTCTCATGTGCATGAATACAGTCACCCAAACAGTTCACAACTCTAGTCGGGCTCTCAGAAACAGACTACAAATGACTTCGAAGACACTCTGTCACTCTCTGCAGCCAATTTTTAGAGAAACTCACAAGCCTCACTTTCTAGAACATCTGCCAGTGACAGCAACAGTGAATCAGTCTTGCCATGAAGAAAAGCTGAGTGACTGCATGAATACGTCTTAAACCTTCAAAGTGACAAAAAAAGCAGGATCCTTCATCGAGGCGGGTAAACAGGGAGAGCGGTTCATCTCATTACCCACAAACAGTCTCACAGTGAGTGCAATACGGAGCAGCTTCTTTATAACCGGAGTCTGTGATTGGCACAAAATAGACTTCAGTGTCGCATCCAAAAAAAAAAAAATCAAACTCAGAACCTACCTGTTACACACATGTCTGCACATCATCGTTCAAATACTCATGTAGGTACAAGCACACGTCAGATCAGACATCAGCAGATTGATGCAAACTGATCGAGGCAAACTGGGTGAAAAAAAAGAAAGCAATGTGAAGCTATGTTGCTGGTTACACAGTGATCTGCTTTGTCCGAAATAGCTGAAAAAAAAAAAAATCCTTCCATTCTGAATGTCCGTCTTGAAGAGGCTCAGCTTTTTTTTTGGAGGGATATCAGACATCCGCAGATGTTGTGTCCACCTGGGACTGGATCTTGGCAGAACTGGGAACTTTCCATGGACCGGGGGTGATGGGAGCCTTCTTGCTGGTGGTGGTCCCATTGCAGCTGGGGTCCTGGATGCTACTGCTTGAACCTCTGGGATCCTTTTTATTCACTTCTTCGGGGTACTTGCTTTCCCAATATTCCTTCTCCCCCTTCTCCTTTCTGCTCCTCCGGTTTAGGGTGCCACTGTCAGCATCAGACCCTACCCTCTCCCTGGAATGATACTTTTGTGCTGCTGCCTCTTGCTCAGCCCTTTTGCTCTTCTTGTGGCGTTCACTGGTCCCATAGTTTTTGTCTCCACTCTCCTGCCAGTTGGCTGCATCCTCCTCCTTGTACCTCCAGTCCTTCCCTTCTCCAGAGGCAACGCTGGGCTGCTGGCCAGCTGGACGCCTGGGGCTCTGAGGCTCCTCCTGGTTCTTCAAAGGCACAGCAGGGTCAGGTTCCCTCTTAGAGCCCTTTCTTGGGCTAGAAGAGTGGTGGTCTCTCTGCCCTTGGGCTTTTCTGTCTTTCCTCATATCCTCTAGGGATCCGCTGTGGCCTCGCTCTGTTTTTCTGGGGCTCTGAGAGCGCTCTACATGATCCGCCCAGCCATCAGTGGCTCTCTTGGGACTAGCAGACTTGGAATCACTCCTGCTGGTTTTTCTGGTCTGGGTGCTGGGGCTGGTGGTACGCTTATGGTTGTGGTGAGGGAGCTGCTGTCCTCTTGATCTGTTAGCCTGCCTACCGTGCTCCTGCCCAGCACCAGGGGACCCAGATGCCCTGGGATCCCCCCCAGCGAAGTCATCAGTTGTTTTGGGCGAAGATGGGGACAGTTCCGAGGTAGAGAGGGAGATAGAGGATGGAGAGGCTGGAGATGACTGCCCGTCAGATACAGAAAGTCTGGGAAAGCTTGAGGTTGGAATGGTTACTTTATCCTTTGAACCTGAGGAACAGGCAATAGTAAGTAAGAAAACATTCTAGAAGAGCAACAATGTATGCACTCTAATATCCCTTTCATGGGATATTTTGCACATTCAACAAAAAAATAAGAATTAAAAATGTCATGCAACAGAAGCACAATAACCCCAATTTGTTGAAAAAAATGTCCACCTTGCTTGCTTTCTGTAATAACCCTCTGTAATATCTCTAAATATTTGCCTTTTCAAGATATGTATCAGCTGACGACACAGCCATCAATGGAAAAAGTGCTAGTGTTCACCCAGTACTGACGTTTCAATTTCCCCCCGAGCTGATAAGAATTGCACAGCTGTGATTGAGAGCAGATATATGCAGCAGAGAACCAGAGAGAGAAAAAGAAGAGTGATGGACTTAGTGGTGCTGAAATGAGCTTTTGGATTTCTAGGAGCGACAACTCATAGAAATTCATTCTAATGTGGTCTTTGGATTGAAGGGTCGATGCCAGTGAATGCACACAAATCCTTTTACCACTTGCCACTCAATGATCAATATCTAGTTAAGGAGTTTTTCTCCAGGTCTCTATCCTAATTCAGGATAAGGTGTGTGTTCAGTGGCATCCCAGGTTCTTGCAATACCCTTAAAAAAATAACTTGCAGAGCTCTGAAGCCGCCCAGCGCTCCTGCAGGTCTGTTCGTTCTTCTAGGACTCACTGCTTTGGTTCAGCCCTCAAGGGGAAGAGTAACTCTGCTAACTGATCTATTCCAGATTGGCCATGGGGATGAAGGAAGGGACAGAGAACGACATTTAAATCTGGGAGATGAATCACTCTGAGAGGAGAGGTCAAAGGCAAAAGTACAAGGAGTACAAGGATTACCAAGGTTATTAGGGACAGACCAAGAAAAGCAGTGAGGCCTTTAGTGATGCTCTGGTTTCATGTAGAAGCACAGGGTGGAAGAAGAGTTCAGACCTATAGGAGGAAAAGATAAATAGGTAGAAATAGACAGCCGTGCCAGTGCAGAAAACAGGAGCAGATAAAGAGGTAGATCAAGATAGAAGTAGTGAGAATGACAGGAGAGAAAGGTCAAGAGAGAAGCTCGCAACACATGCATGAGAATAAAAAAACTCAGCACCCTGCTATCAAGCATCTCCATACAGAAGCTTCTAAATATGTATGGTTAATATGCTATTGTGAAGATCTGTATGCAGTGGTAACAATGTGTGCACATGCATGTGGCTTTCAACAGTCACTCACTGTGGTCCGGGACCAAGCCCTGGCCGGGTCGAAGCAGCAGATGAACTTTACTGCCTCCTGCTTGGATCAGTTCAATTGCACGAGTGTGTGTGATGCCCTGGGTGGCCTCGCCGTTGATCTCCACTATCTGATCGCCAACCTGTTGCGCAGACATTCTTGTGTTACAATCAGCGGTCGGGGTTGAGAATTTGAGACGAGGTGGGAAAGACGTGAAGCAAAACTACAACTAGATGAGGGAAAAGAAACAAGGGCACACCGGGGTTCTCAAAACAACAGGAAGTTAGTTAATGTAGTTTGGCTTGCTAATTTGGCCCGCTTATTAACACAGTTGGAGCTGCAGCAGAGGCTGTGGCACACTGCTGATGGAGGCAGTTAAGGTACTTTAAAACCATTATCGCCCGATTGCTGCAATTTGCATCAAGGATAGGAACTCTGTTTTGTCAGTAATACGTCATACGTTTCGTGAGTCATAAGGCGGTCATATCTGAACACGCAGGCATGACAATCTACACATATTTTCAGTGTGACTTACAGGATTTCATTGTGGGAATAAACGTCCATTAATCTACATAGAAATCATAGAATAAACTGCTGCTGCTCATTCCAGGACTCACCTGAGAATCTTCAAGTTTTAAGCCTTATTCAGCATCAAAATACAGTGGTATGAACATTTGTGAGTACATTGCAAACTGGGACTGCTAGTAGGTAATTCGACATACTGTCAATGGTGCCCATTTGGAAAAAATGTAAACAAACATGTACACACACAATTTGTGGCCACAACTACAACATTATACTTCCTGTTTACATCCTATAAAGCCACAAAATATCAGCACTGTAGCTCCAAAACTAAGACAGAAGTGAACAATCCCATAAAGTAGCTTCATTTTGTCTGGGGAGGACCCATATTGTCAGACTCTGAAATCCCATGAGTAAGCTCAAATTTCTTTCTAATGCAATATTAGCCAGTGTTAAAAAACTCACATGTATCCTGCCGTCTTTAAGAGCAGGTCCGTCCTCAGCCAGTCGCAGGATGAACAGGCCCATGTTATACTCTTTCCCTCCTCTCAGACTGAAGCCGAAGCCTCGCTGACTGCGGTCCAGCTCCACCACAAAACAGCCCTGTAGTTCAGACGAGAATGAGCTTCTGAGACTGGAGCACTTCTTGACAGACACGATAAAGCTTCCATGCTGTCCTGGAAAATCACTGCAACATGCTTGATGTATAATATTTTAGTTCAGTATTCGCTCCAGTCCTACCTGTTTCGGTCCTGACATAATGAGGGTTCCCATCTCTCTTGGTAAGTAGGAGTTCCTCATCTCAGTGTCACCATTCCTACCCCAGAAAAGAACACACACGTATGTTTGACTTACTGTAGATATGAATATACAGTGGTGCTTTATTACAATATGGCACAATGCTTGAAATGGGAATTGGATGTCAGCAAATAAATGTGAAACAAACGTGCAAAAATGTGTTGTTCAAGTTCAGTGTCATGTCATGTAAGCAGTATTGCCTGTATGTGAGCTTCAGCACATATTGTGAAAAACAGTAGAGAAAGAGTCTCATTCCCTTCTGCTGTGTCCAGAATGACCCACACACTGCCACGCCTTCATCACAGCAGCACGAGCCTCTTTCTGTTGGTTGCATTATACAACCGAGACCTATGCAAATCCTTCAAAGAGCCATGTTGCTTATACAGTTCAGTGGCAGATAACGAGGGCATATTTTAATGCTTCGCGGAGCTCATTACAATGCCTTTGTGGGAAGTTAGCTGTGCTGGCGCACTATCTGGAGAGTCTAGGCCTTCTTAGCAGCTCCAGCATGGAGAAGAGTTTACACACTCCATGCAGCCAAGCTCACAGCCTCAGCTCATATCTAGCCTGGGCTGACCCGAGGCATGTGTTGGAGATTAGACGGCGAGGAGGGAGCACGCTGCTGAGGAATGGACGGAGGGCTAAATGAGCAGAGGGGGAACACATGCTGATAGGCAGCGAGACGGAGCGGGCGAGGGCGAGAAATTTTGGTAGAGAATTGCTGCTGCAGCAATGGATTAAAAAGTCTGACACAGGTAATCTTGTTTAAAACGAGAGATCAAAGAGGAAGTGAGACTCTCTATTAATCTGTCTCTTTTTCTTTGCTTCGCCATCCAAAGAGTGACCACAGGGGGGATTTTCTGTCTTTCTGGATAACAAGGAGAGTGAGGGCCACAGGAGATGCTAATAGGCCACATTGTAGCACAAACCGGAGCCTGCTTTGAGGGGATTGAGGCTAATTTATGGTTCAAGCGGCAGGACCTGCATTAGACTGTCTCCAGTGGACTCAGTGTTTGAGAGGGAGGCTGGCAGGCTTATGCTTGTATGGGAGGATGTGTGTATATTGGTGTACCTGTCTGAGTAGCTGGGAGGCTGTTGGCCCATAGCTCTGTGTTGTGCTGAAGGGCTCTGCTTGGCTGAATTTGTTCCAGATGGAGGAGCGCTGTCTGTGAAGACACAATTCACACAACACACCCATTTAGTATCAATCCTGAAATCTCAAAACCTCCTTTTGAACAAATCAGCCTGATATTCATTGTGTGAATCAGAGTCACAGGACTGAGACTTCGTCTTTGCCAACCTACCATCTTCAGGCACAACCGTGAGGGTGACACAGTTGCCAGCATCCTTGATAAGCTGGACGATATCATTGTGCGACAGCTCCATGATGGACCGGCCGTTGACAGCGGAGATACGGTCTCCCACCTTCATCTGACCCAGACGGTCTGTGGGGCTGCCCTCAATAATGCGACCGATCTTGTGAGGTATAACTGAAACAGGAAAACACAAATAAACCACAACCTGCTGCTGTTTTCTGTGCTAGAGCAGCACTGTGTCATTAACCCCAAATCAAGATATACCTTTAAAATAACAAAGTGTTGTACTGTCTTTCTGAGTTACAGGGAAATTAATTAATACACAGTCTCAATGTGAAAACATGAATCATGTTGTATAGGTGCTAAAAGACTACAGCCATGCTAGCTGTATCCGGCTATACATAAACATCAGCATGCTAACATGCTTACAATGGCAGCCTTTGTATAGTGTCTAGCATTTATAATGTTTTACATGCTAAGTTTGGAAGTGTTGTCAATAGTTTTGTAGTTGTTTGAAACTAAAAAACAAAAATTTTGACGGCACTAGATCAAGAATTGAGTCATAACTAGAGATGTTGTAAATCATCCTGAGGGGGACATTCGTTTCTTTTTGTTGTTTTCTGATAAATCACTTTATTCACATTGAGGATTTTGTTCAAAAATTGTTTTTACTGTGATGCCATAAAAAAAACTGTCGGCAGGCATAAAGCCTCACTACAATTTACAAAACCCAAATAATCTTTCCCCTCCTTTGACAGATTTTGTAACCTTCCACGGATCAGAGAGCCAGGAAGAATCTGCAGCTCATGGAGTCGTTTCTTTTTTGGTGACATGAGTTTCATGGTAACCAACCCAGCCAATGTTTGTTGAGGCATTTAATTCAAAGCCAGAAATGTCAACCTCATGATGGCACTGGAGTAAAAAAAGTCAGTGGTTGACCAAAGTCAGAGGGATTCATCCTCAGAATAACATCCTCATGTTTTCATCCCTGGAGACACGCTGCTAGCATGGCTAAACACTAATAAATAAATTATGGAAAGATGTGTGGAGCCACCAGCTGTTCACATAAAATACATTTTAGTCCTGCTTAAAAAAACATTATTTTAGGTGTATGCGTGTGTACTTATATTTGCATCTCTTGAATGTTCTCACCTCCAGGGGGGGGCTTGTTCTTTGATGTGAGGATAACAAAGCCGAAGCCCTCGTTGTCTTTGCGCTGCAGAGTTACATCAAAGCACTCTGGCCGTGAGGAGGACTGAGCGGGCTGGACGGCGTTCGGAGCCTCGACACGAGGCATTTTTGGAGAGCTGTTGACCAGGGCAGATGCTACCTGCGGGGGCTGCTGACTGCTCTCCTCCTCTTCACCGTCTGATAAATGAGAACGCACAGAACCAGGAGGGGAAGCTTAGAGTCGCTCATTGGAAGCAGCTCTTCTCACATAGAAATCTGGTAATAATAGGGCATGTCTATCCATTGTTTCTGGGTCAGCTCAAATGGTATTACAATGTGTAATACACAAACACGACAACACACATTTATTTTAAGCAGGGGGTCATTCCGATTTCGCTGACATACATTTTAATCCATGAACAATTATTCGTCAAAATGTTCCCAATTTGTCATTCTTCCAGTCCTTCCAGAAAATTCCAAAGCACAGCAGCTTTATTGAAGCTCGCCTGTGTTTATTGCTCACATGAAATACAACGCTGTCAACTCTACACTTGAGATGAAAGCTCTTTACAATTTGTTATTCATAAGACACGCTGATCTACCTCAATCTCTCTTCATTGTGTGTTTGTTTTGCTGAGTCCCTGTTTTGTCAGCCAGCATCAGGGAATCTCTTTCTAAACCCCTGCTTTGAAAGCATAAACCCTTACATGATTGATGCTTAATTTCTGCAACGTGATCAAAGCTGTTGTTGCAATACATCAAATCCAAAGTAATTTCAAAAAGTGCTGGTACTATTCATGGACTGCTTATTTGTGGGGGTAAACAAGCCTGAATGCAGAAGGGGTTTGTGCTATTGAAAAAGAAAACTCAGCATATTCTTTTTTTTTTCATCCTTTGAGATGTAAATCGAGCCTACCAGTTGATCTAATCTGCACTGCCCTTCACACAACTCCCATCAGCCTTGACAGATAAACGCAGCCACTACTGCTGTTGTTTGTTTGTTTTTTCCTATTTCGGTCAATACATTTTTTCATTCCCTTTCCTGTGATTAAAGTAAATATAGAATCCTTTCTCAAAACTTTATTTTTCTTACCAGGAAAACGCAGAGTAACAACCTAAAAGTCAATTTTTATTGAACTTTGTATAATTCAGATTTATCCACAAGGAAGTCATCCAGAACAAATTTAAAAGGATTAGGGAGAAAAAATCCCAGATCAAAGCTTTTGCTCAGAGGTCCTCCTCCAGCATACTGATCTAAACAAAGAGAGTAAAAACAAGAAACCCGGCTTAAAAGCTTTGAGTGCTCTTAGAGAAAAGCAGAGCTGATTATTCAAAAGCAGACCCACCTGAGTGTGACAGCTTCCTGCGGACTGTGAGCATGACTTGACCGTTTCGGGCAGCATTGGTCATCAGCTCCAGCACTTGTTTGTGGGATTTGCCCTTGACTGGCACGCCATCTATACAGAGCAGCTCATCCCCTGCGCGCAGGCGCCCGTCCTTCTCAGCCGCACCGAGCGGCACGATGGCACCGATGTACACCTGTGGAGGCAAGAGGATGTGAGAGAAACACTTGACACGTTGGTCACAGCAAAGTGAGCGTGAGGATCGACTGGTAAACAATCAGTTAAGAGCCTCGAGCATTTGGTGCCTTCATGCAAAATAGAGGTTTCTTTTGACAATCCCTTTCTCCATTGCCCCACAGCAAGGGCAGAAATTCAGGCTATTTAATTGAATGCAGTTAAAATGTTGATTTGCTTGGATGCCTCACTGCCGCTCTCTAGGATCTGAGTATTTGGCATTCTAGCTGCACG
Source organism: Serranus cabrilla (assembly GCA_903364295.1). NCBI lineage: Eukaryota > Metazoa > Chordata > Actinopteri > Perciformes > Serranidae > Serranus > Serranus cabrilla. Next base: position 348,174 of record CAFUXE010000843.1, on the reverse strand, counting down.
CCAAGTCTGGCTGCAAACGGCTGGACCGTGCTGGGCCTCTACCCACCGGCTGCTCCGGCCCCTCGCCTCCCAGGACTCTGAAGCCAAAGCCCGACTCCTGGTTCCTTTTGATGTACACATCCAGATCCTTGGTATTAGGAGCTGCAGAAAGAAGAAGAGAGAAGGGAACTGTTTTTATTTCCATGAAGGCAAGACACATGAATCATGCTGTTTGTGTGTTGTTTGTTGTTGGGCATGTGGGTTGTGTAATGCAGCGGTTCTAAGAATGTGGTCAAGGCCTTCGAGGTTAGGTAATATTTGGTTCAAATAGCTATAAGATTTTCAGAATATCTTGTTTAGCTACCAGAGATCTGCAGATTTCCTTTGTCTGATAAAATGCCCTAATTAACTGATAAGTTAATTATCAGAAAATGTTTAGCTGTTTTATATTATTGTACATTAAATATCTCACACTGGTTATTTAAACAAGGCATATTAGGACATCAGTTTAGTTACTAGTAGCAGTAACATGTGATGGGCTGACTGAAGAAAGTGATTTATAAAACGTATGGTGGATTCATTCATGCTAAAAACTTAACTCACAATCAATGCAAAAAGGTGTAAAATAACAAAAACAAGAATCTGTCATATAGCATTAGGGATGTTCGGAGGCTGATTCCCGTGGGAAGACTTCCTGTTAGAGCTGCTGTGTCATGGACTTGTTACCTGACAACCAGAAAATGTCTAATGATATATTGTTAATGGAGTGTTACAGAGCTCAGGAAGTCTGGGAAACACTCAAAGTGCTTGGTGTCCATTTTGATCTTTGCTATAAATCTGTCATGTGCTGTATTATGGAAGACAAAGTGGCATCTAAGAACAAAGAAGTGATACAATTAATCATAGGTGTTTGTTTAAAACTACTGAAAACAAGATGTGCCGTGGTTATACAGCAGACTGTGGCTGACAGTAATGAAACACAGGATAAAGCTCCTGCCACGAAATATTCTGGACCTGTGAACTGACAGCATGTTATACTAGATCATGGACTCTATGCACTTATGGTGTTGGTTGCATTTAATGCTTTATTATAAACTACATACAGTATATTGTATTTTAATGTATAATCCCATATCTTTTTAAAAAAAAGTAAGTGGGTGGCCTTTTATTTTCTGAAAACCACTTCACTTCATGTACACTTACGCTTGCTGTCCAACAGGGCCTTGGACTTGAGGTAGAGCTCAGAAGCGTCCGGTTTGGGTGAAGATGAGCGCAGGGTGTTAGCGGGGTAAGGGAGCGGGTTGGGGCCCACCTCGGGCTGACCGAGGCCCTCTGTGCTGTTGATCATCTCCTGTCGCTGCGGCTGTGTGGCGGGCTGGGAGCACGTATGGGGCAGCTGCTGGGGGGCGGGATGGGGCGCCGGTTGAGGGGTAGGCTGGGATATGGGAGCTGTGCACTGCAACACAGAAACACGAGCGGCGAGGTAGGAATAAACAGGTTAGGTGGATGATTATTAACAACAATGCATGTGCATTTCTACACCTTTATGATAAATATTCTTAATTAACACTAGAGCCCGACTGATAAGGGAATTTTAAGGGCCGATACTGATTTTAGAGGGGAAAATGTATTGATAACTGATGGCCGATATAGTATTTTTTTTTTTGATTGTGCACCGATTTTTCATCCTTCTGTTCTACTTTCTCAAACATAAAACTCAATTAATTAATATTTAATATTGTTATACATTACACAAACAATGTATTACACTGTCAGCCAATTAAAAAAATGATGACTGAGAAAACAAAGAATAAATAGGATTCAACAAATAGCTAAATAAACATAATTACTGTTCAGTTTTAGTCAATTGATGATTATTAAAAAAAAAAAAAAAAAAA
>CAFUXE010000843.1:271917-332790 GCA_903364295.1 Serranus cabrilla | reverse complement strand
TTTTTTTTTTTTATCATGGAACTATGGAGGGGTTTCTGCACTTATACAGTCAGAATAATTGACTAAATGCAGACAGTAGCTCGAGGCTAGAGCTGCTTTCAGCCCTGGCAGAGATACATAAACTGGGCTGTTGCAGAATTGGGCATGCAGGCTTCATCAGCTGAGAGAAGGACACACAAGAAAAATGGCGTTAATAATAATGCACGACCATTATTAAACTAACACCACAGCATGTCCTCATTTACCCCTTTTATTGTACATCCTCGCCACTTTAACAATTCAGCCCATCCACATGCTGACAGAGACATAATAAACTGCATTTGAGATAAGACAACTCATGAACTACAGAATTCTTGGCTGGGCTCCGCACTGCCGTCATTACTGCCCAAGGCCACAAAGATGATGTGTCTCTGACAATGTTTCTCTCTTTTGCTCTTGGATGTGAGATGAGCAGTTACATGCTCACTGATCTTTTTTTTTTAATAATGTCCCCTCTCTCCCTTCAAATGTAACCATGTCTCACAGTGTAAAGATGCTTTTCCTTTCCCTCCTGTGGATGCTAGATATGGTTCACACAATATACACAAACTGTTTTTTAAGCATTTATGTTCCAGATAGATTTGGGGTCATGCTGAGCAATGTAATTGCCAGAGAATTTACATTTTCTTGAAGACTTACCTGATCATAGTGCATGCACATACTGTGTCTGTGTTGCTAATAGCATTAACATGGCAACAAAGTTCTTATTTTTCTTTGCAGTGCTCACAGCTGAATTGCTCTGTAGTCTATTTAGCCTTGTGTCCATTAGGACATTTATTTGGATTTCTCCCTGAATGTTGAATATTAGTCTGACTCTAACAAATATCTTGACACGATATTTGGCTGGTTATCCTCAAGAGCCTTGGCAATGTACACTGTTAATTAGCTGTTTTTGCAGCGCTGGGTCATTTTTGTGCAGAGTGGCTCATTTGGCCGACAATCTGGAGTGGCAGTGCCACACAGCACCCGGCCAGGGTGTGTTTGTGGCTGGTCAGAGGCCCGTCATTGAAGCCATAACAGAGGACAGGACAGCTGAGGGAGCCCGCTCCAGCTGGAGCAGCAAAGGGCCAGAAGCTGCTACTATGTTCATCTGGCTGCTTGAAGATGGGACAATGGTGTTATGAGAGAAAACTATTCCATATGGAGGGTTATTATATAACGTGTTGGCACATCATTGAAAGCATTACCATTTTATAATAACAGCAAATGGAGGATTTTGAAATACTTTCACAATGAGGAGCATTTACCATTTGCTGAAATATGCTGTGATTTTGTTCCTGCCGTGGGCCATGTGAGGACATCCTTGTGGGGTAATCAAAGAAGGACAAAGTCTATCCCTCTAACTGAGGGATTGCTTCTATTGATCGCAGCCAGACTTTGACTACTTCTTGACTTTGCAGTGCTGTGATTTAGTGCTGACCTTGCATGCAGAACAGCTAATCCTGACAATGTTTGTTTGGAGAAAAGAATGATAAGGAGGAGAGGGAGAAAAAGGTCCTGCTGTTTTGCATTCTGAGAATAATGTAATGAATGTCTGAAAAAAAAAAGAATAACAATTTGAGAAAACAAAAAACCGCTGGGGTTTAAATTTGCCAAAAGCAAAATGAAGCACAGCTGCATTACAACGAGCCGTAAAAATTATAGAAGCAGTAAAAGTAATAGATAATGTCTCTCACCAGTCAGGCCATTCACCATAGGAGGTCTCTCCTCTTCATCTTCCTCCTCTGGCGCGGCGCTGTCTTTTCTGTCCATCTTACTGACTGAGGTTGTGCGTTTTCGCTGGACCTCTGTGTCAAATTCCTCATCGAACAGAACCTGGTCCACCAGGTCCGGCTGCACAGGGCTCGGCTCTGCGGGGGGCTTAGGGGTCCCATAGTAGTTGCCTGGAATTAAGAGATTTAGACAGAGACCATGAAATATTCATTCATTCATTCATCTTCCTTAACTGCTTATCTGAAGTCAGGCTCCTGGGGCGCGGAGCCAATCCCAGCTGACACTGGGAGGGAGTCGACAGACTATTGAATGGCTGACAAGTAGACACAGACAACCATTCACGCTCTCATTCACACCTACGGGCAATTTAAAATCACTAATTAAACCAAAGCTGCACGTCTTTGGACTGTGGGAGGAAGCCAGAGGTCTGGAAGAGAACCCACGCTAACACAAGGAAAACATGAAAACCAGTTTGAACCTGCGACCCTCTTGTTGTGAGGCAAAGCTACTAGCTGCCAACAAATGAAATATACTTGTTTTTTCACTTAATTTGTTGCATTACCTCAACATAGCCCCCAGGAAGATCAATGGACTCTGAGGCCTATTTGACACAGTGGATAAACCATGAAACTACAGCCGCCCAACATGGAAGTGAGGACTGGGACACTACTGAACTGCCTTGCTTGGAGGATTCTTCTACCCCTGTGAGAACATCTGGCCCTCATGAGTGCACGAACACCAAAATACACACACACATAGTCACAAAGTTTAAATCCTGTAGGAAAGAATTGCAGATCCTTCTTGGCTTTGCAGCACAACCACAGAAAAGGAAGAGTCAGCTAAGCAACAGTGCAGCTGCAAAACCACTTTGTTGATACCAAACTAAGACAAAACCATCTCAACTCAACTGTAGTAGTTGTTTAAATGCCTTTAAAGGACACATGGGAGTTGGATTGGTAGCGACAAATCATATCTGGCAGAGCTGTATTGGTTGGAAGAAAACACGGCCAAGCTTTTACTGCCGTAACTCAGTTTTTGGAACAGTTTCATGGATGATGGAGTGTTTTTCCCTCTGTTTTTTGGTAAATTAGTCTTTATCCCATTGGATATCGCTGTCACTACTGACCCACACTGTTTTACACTGAATCGTTTTACCCACAGCACCATATGCCTCATCCAACACACAGAGCCATGCTGTCTTTCAAGACCCAAAACATGCTGATGATGCATCATGTTGCAGGAGCCTGTGATGTAACAAGAGAGACATGATCCCTCACAGGCTTCCCATCTGCTAAAAAGCAAACTGTGAAGCAGGTTTTTCCTCATTTGTTGTTTTATTCTTCATGTCCAATTCAATTTTACTGCATTTTTATGTGTTTCAAAACAACAGAACACAGCCAAAAAGCCTAGACTGCTGTATTGTCATATTTACTGCTTCATTCCCCCAGGAACTGTGACTACAGCATTTACGCCAAGGTAGGTTCTCAAGCACTCGATTGCCCCTTTAAGTCCATCAGCTTGCCTTTGCTGTCATGTTGGTGCCTAAGGCGGCACACAGCCTTACACCACAGAGCGAGTCTTCGTCTCTCCTCAACTATAGGAGAGGGGTGACCCACTTTACCACTCACTACCTTCTCTCTTCCTGCAAGAGTGTAACGGAATAAGAGAAAGGATGGAAACTTCAAAGCACAAGAGGTGAGAAAATAGTTGGGGATGTATGGTACAAATATTGACTCTCTGCTTGTTCTCGGTCTCTGGGAAACCACAACCCTCCAGTGTTTGTGTGGGATTTCGGCGTGATTTAGACTGAGCTGTGTCTGAGTGGCTGAACATTGCATTGTAACAGTTAAACGGCACATCAGGGAGCGGACAGCTACTGTGACGAAGGAGTCCACCGGGAGGAAGAGCAAGAAATGAGAATGGAACAAAGGAGGGAGGACTGGAGGCAGCGGAGGGAGAGAAAGAGACAGCACTTTCTTACTGACACAAAATTTTGTGACAATGGAAATAAGGTTCCACGAGCAAAATGAGCCTCAAACATCGATTTTTCTTAGAATTCCATTCTCTCATTTCAATAAAACGTTTCCAAAAGCCTGTTAAACTGTTGTTTGCCGTACTGAAACCAACAAACAGGATAGGATACGCATTCATTTACAGACTCACAGCAAAGGAAATAACCATCATGAATTACCATGAAAACAAAAAATGCGCAATTTATCCGAGTGTCAGGTTACACATTATATCATAATTGATTATGGTAATTAAGTTAATTTGTGTTTTAATACATGAAGTATTAATATCAGTTCCTTATCGAAAACCATGAAATCCTTTGCTAGGTTTGTAATTAATAGGATGTTTAATGACGGAATGCAAATTGAGGGAGTTAAATTAGAAGTGGTAATTTGCTCTGTGCACTCCGAAGCTCAAACAAAGGCTCACGTAGCCTCTGTAAGTGCCCATTAGCAAGGAGCCGTGAGACAGTGGCCACAATAAGGAACTGCAGTGAGATGGATCGTGTTGTAATTATACTGTACTAATGAGCCGCAGTCACTGATGAGTATAACTTCATTCAGGGTGGATATAAAACTGTGCAGCCTGAAAAAATAACTCAAAAGACTGGAGGCTGGGCTGAATTAAGTGAGATGTCTCTTTGAGGACTTGAGTCTTTTGGCTAAGTTTATTAAATGAGCAGTTAGTTTGAATCTCATGCGGCTTCTAATTAAGTTTTACTTCAAGTAAGTTAAAAAAAAAACGCAATTTAATTTAGCATTTATATCCTGTGACTCTGGGGCGCAGCAGAGGCACTCCCTATCTTTCTATAGTCAGTTCTATATTTTTAATGTATTTTCATATTGTAATAGAGGATTTACTTTGAAAACTAGTCACTTAATAGTACCCCTACCTATCATTACTGGCACAGACTGCAGGTGTGCACGTAACATGTGGAATGCTTTTAAATCAAAGACAACATGCATGAATTACCTCTAGTAATGCAAGAGGAGGACTTAAAATGTTCATCTTCCATTTTCAATGTAAACAAAAGGTCTAATTAGTTAATAGCCTTGGTTATCATGAAAAAAAAACTTATTTTCAAGAATCAAAAATGTAAACAAATGTACTCTGGGCTGCTAACTAACCCTGGTAGTAACTAAATATCTAAAGTTGCTTATTAAATACAGCCGGAACATGGGAAACAGAAATGATCTGGATCAAAAGGAATGAATTCATTCTAATAAATACATGCTGATTAAATAGGTGCATAAACGGCTAAAGAATAAAACTGGTAGGCACAACAATTCAATTAAAAGAGTGAAAGAATAAAAACAGATTGTACTAATTTTAGCACATTCTAGCAGAAAAAGTGGTCGTGACTTAGTCCACTTGAGAGAGAAGAAAAGCCGTGTTTGATAAAGTATTGAACATGTCAGAAACGGTCAGTGTCAAGACTGACTTGTGCTTTAAATTAGCCTCACATTGCTGCTGTGGACTGGAGAGAAAAGCCTTTGAAAATGTGTGTTTCAGAATGAGCTGTTGGTCTGTCATCGACTCGCTACTGGCAGGGAGGAGAAACTAGTTTGCCCAGTTTAACATATAAATTAATTTTATCATGATTGATGCCAGAGAGAGATAAAAAAAAAAAAAAAAAACTCTGATTTAACCTGTCTGTGGTCCTGATATATAACTCTGCCTCATTAACAATGTCTCATTACCAGACAAAGACCTTCCTTACTAGGATGCCAGGACACTTTCTAAAATCCGTCCTCATTTGAATAGGATGTCTGGTCACCCTTTGGCAACCCTGATTATGTCAGAGTGACCACCTCAAATCCTTAATTACTGCCTTAGATTAATAGGCTTCTCATTCCTGGAAAGAGAAAAGAAAGAGAAAAGCCTGGGAGCCACCACGCTAACAGCTCCCCATGACCATGTGTGTGACTAAAATAGACACCTGTTGATACGGGCGCTGTATCAACACACCAACATGCTGTTATGAATATAATAATGAGCGTGAAATGGAGCAAAAATAATTACTGTTACATCTCGGAAAGAATAATCCGTCTCACAAGCTGTTACACTGAAGGATCAAATATCTGACCTTGGGATTCTATAAAATGCTACTGTGGGTCGCCCACTCGCGTACTTCAGCTACATGAGCATTTCAAGCAACAATACAGTAAACAAAACACACAGGCAGTGTGTACATTTACTACACTTTGAATTGAATAGAATACAGACTGACTAGAAGTACATAAACTGTTGATGAGGCTCATAAGCGTCCTGATTTGCTGGCTGTGTTTACTGTTGGAGGTGAAGGTTCGTCTTACAGAGAAGAAAACGACAGTGGATAAAAATATTACAGCTCATCACACTAACATTTCTGGTCACTAACAGCTTATGTAATTTCAATCTTGCTTCCCTTTAGTCACGCTGTGGCAAAATGACAAGTATCAGTCGTGTTGAAGGTAACAGCGGCAGAAACAGTGTGCACAGAGGGCCGATCGTTTCAGCAGAGTGTGATTACATTAAAGCTCTTTTTTGCTGCTTTTTTGAGAGTGGTGGGTGGACAGTGTAAAGACATTTTCATTTGAACCGCGAGAGCCAACACTTGCTTGGCACTGTCAGTGGATTACACAGCCATTCACTCATGTTGCACATGCACGGCTGTGTTTGCTGTAAGAAGTAGTTTCAAGTAAAAGGGAGCATTTTTTAAAACTTGTTTGTGTTAAAAGGCTGCGGTGCACCGAAAGACCCCAAACTGGAATATACACAGATCAAGTTGTGTGTGTTTATGGGTGAGAAACAATGCATTTTATGTGTGTGTGTAGGTGTCACATAATTTGTTTTAGTCAGCAGCTGCCAGCATGTCTCATCTTCAACTTGTGATAATCTGCAACCAAAGCTGAATCTGTACTGAGACAAATCTCTCTTTTATAATAACTTAATATTCTGTGATTGAAATGCTAGAGAGCAAAGTTTCATGCGGTCGTGCTCATTTAGCAATGTGAAGTGGTTCTGTGTTTTCAAACACAAGTGGAAACTGGAGACACCCCTCATGTTGTGGAACTTTGGGAAAACCTCTCGACGGTTTATACTCTCAAGGGCTCAAGACTTCCAACTTCCTTTCCAGAGCCCCACCGCCACCGCACCCCCCCGCCCCGGCCTCACTCTTCGTTTATCCCTCTGCCTCTTTGAACCTGCCAGCCACAGTCACAGACCCTCATTAATCATTGAGGATGGCCTTCCACTCTCTCAGGCAGTGCCCTGGCTGCCCGGGCCTCATCAGTGACTGCCAGTGCCCCAGGCGGGTGAAGCCCAGCTTGTGCTCCAGCCTTGGCACAGGGCTCCGGCCCTGTTTGGCATGGATGCCCACACTTCACAAGCCAACCTTGTCAACGCTGCATTCCTCTACTCCCCGTGCTTGTGTGTGTGCGCGGTGAACATCTTCAAAATCAATGACCTGCTCTCATACGTACACCTCCTTTCTGTTCTTCCATCAGTCAGCGCAGTGACAACCAATATAAATTACACATCCTCCCTATCTTCCCTCTCATCCATTCTAATCCCTCTTTCTTTATCCCTCCATCTTTGTTTCTTCTACTTTCTGTTTCAGCTATTTTTTGCGTTCTCTTATTTTATTTGGACGTGCGCAACAACAACACTAATCCGACTCCTATGATACCAGCAGCGCAGACCTCAGAGCGGAGGTACTTCTTAATCTCTCAAGCCTCTGATTTGCCAGTTCCTCAGAGTGGGCAGCTGTTGCTAGCGCAGCACCTTTGCACCCTCCCTTCCTCTGTGACTTCTGGCCCGTTGCCCTGTTTCTATCTAATCCACAGCTATGCAGCTTTGCCTCAGAACTTCACAAAGCCTATTATACCAAAAACGACCCTATTATAAAATGGTTGTAGGCAATGTGGTCCAGCAGAATAAGGGGATGGTAAATGTCCATTTTTCCCCAGTAAAGTCTATGATTGTCAAGGGGAATACATTTAATATTGCACAAAGGGGATTTCATCATCCTCCAGAGTCACCCAGAGCAGGCCAACAACTGCAGACTGTACATGTCTGCTATTATGGAAGTACTATAGCACGCCGTGTCTGTAACTCGTACACTATTGTCTTTGTTCCAGCCTTTTATGCAGCACTCATGGTGTGTAATTCTGTCCTACACATTTCCACTGCATCCTTGCAATAGGACACTCACACATGATGCTACCTTAAAGAACAATAATAAGACACATACAGTTCATTAAAGGAGACATATGCTCATTACCAGGTTCATACTTCTATTTTGGGTTACTACGAGAACATTTTTACATGCTTTATTGTCCAAAAAACCCCACTTTATTTCTTTCATACACTCCGTCTATAACGGTCAGTTTTAATGCCGTCTCTTTAAGACTCCCGCCTGGAAAAGCCCAGCCTGCTCCGATTAGTCAGCATCGAAGAAGTTACCCATTCAGATGTTTATGTTAGAAAGCCCTTTGTGACAGAAATCTTTTTGCCCAAAACATTTTTAACATGTGGTTACTGTTGTCTATTTCAACACAAACCATGATACTGTGATCTGGTCTTTTCCTAAACCCACAAATGCCTCCGTGACCCGGTCCCGGATAAGTGAAACTGAAAACTGGGGGAAAAAAATAAAAAGAATAAAGGAATCTAAGTCCAAACCATCTATTTCTCATGGTACATAAACCCCAGTCTCCTGGATGAAAGTGCTGTATTTTACCTATTCATCCACCACAAATTCTTCAATGCATGTATTTCGTCCCTATTTATATTACTACTACTACTAATACTGCTACAGTTAATCTGAATGGCTTGTGGAATCACATCTTTTCTTGGCAGCCCAAAAAAAAATGACTTTTGTCACATTTTGTGGCTTGGTAGGCACTCCACATAACCAAATTTATGTTCACACGCACTGAAAAGGTGAGTTTTTCATCATATGTCCCCGTTAACACAATACTGTATTTTCAGCTGAGATCTTTATATCAACTGCTGCTTACTCTGAGTTCCAGCAGCCAGAGACACCTGCTTTCCTTCATTTAGCTTGTCCATTCCAGCTCCCTATCTCCGTCATGAATGATTCATACAGCTGGCTTTTCTGTACCGACCACAGTGAGGGGTAGAAAATTGGATATGCCCTAATTCACATACATGCACACACTCCGGCACACACGCAAATCTAATTCTCTAGAGTTTCGGCACAGCAAAGGTAACAAGTATTACTCACACCCTGACACTTTCATCATTCTGTAAAAGAGAAACTGGCAAACTAATCTTTCTTTGTTTTTCTGCAGTTCAAACTTCCCCCATCCTCTTCAGTAACGGCTGAGTCAACTTCACTGCTAAGACCTGCTTGGAATGCAGAGAGTGAGACTGTTGGTTGAAAATGTAATGGATTAATGCTGAGGAGCCACATCATACACACACACAATTTTCCTCTTTATGCTTGTTTAAGTATTCCCCTAATATTGGCCTTCTGATAGAACTTTGTACAAGGGGTGAGCAATCTTTGAACCTCCCATTGTCTCAGATATTGGCTCCAGCAGAGCCGTGGGAGTGAGTGTCACTCCTGGTTACAGATTAACCGTGGATACATCCAGCCCCTGTTGTTGACGGCTCTGGTGGATTGGTCACAGCGGTGAACGTGGCTTCCCAGGTTGAGGTTTCCATTCAGCTGGCCACATATACAGTAAGGCCTCGTTCACACAGAGAGACGTAACATGCACTGAAGAAGGCATGTCAGAAGAGGGGGGAGACAGATGAATAATGACTGACCGCAGTGAAAAAGTAGATGGGAAAGGAATGTGGTTTCCCCCCCTCGAGTCCTTTACACTCAAAGTTCAGCTCAGTTCAGATTTTGTCCCACAAGAGGAAAATTCTTGTTGGAGCAAAGCAGCATGGAAACAATAAAACACAACAAAACACAACAAAACAACAGAGGGCATAAAAAGAGTGAATACTGTACCCGCAGCACAAAACAAAGTAAGAGTCTACGGGGTTAGAAAACTGCATCCAATGATAAAAACAAGTAGATAATATAAAGAGCTTTGCTGCACCAAGAGGTCGTTTATGGTATCATTAAATTAAATGTGTTAACTGCGTATCAAATTAAATCATAATTCTGTTCTCTAACACCTCCTCTGTATCTCTGACCAAACAAGATTTACAATTCATAAAAAGGTAATCAAGTCTAATCTAATATAGATGTTGTTGTGAAGAAGCTTCACAATATATAATAATATAGATAGTTAAAACATAAATATTGCTGTTACAGAACTGAATAACAGCCAGAAAAGTGTTTTTGCAGACCACTGTGATGTCAAAGTGAGGTTGACCTTTGACTTTTTGGATATAAAATGTCATCACCTCTTTAAATTTACAGCCAAAACTGAAATTTGTTATTTTCCACTTGGTTTCACCTTTGACCTAACAAACTATAACCAGTTTATCCGTGAGTCCAAAAGGACGTCTGTGCCAAATTTAAAGAAATCCTCTCCAAGGCATTCCCGAGATATCACGTTCACAAGACAACCCAATAACCCAACATCTGACCACAGCTGCATTCAGAGGCATAAAGCTGTGCACTTCCGTGTTAAAGGGCCCTTGAGGCTAATTTTACAATCTACAGGAAACTGGCTGTAGCAGCTGGTGACACATCTATAGTCAATGACTAACTCACATTAGGGAAATCATTATTTATGTGGTAAATATCTCTCCCTCTCTGTCTCTGCACTCAAGTGCCCGTCTGTGTGCAGATATGTGCAAAAAGTTTATCTTGCAGTTTATCTGCGGTGACTCAGAGGTCAAAAGTCTGAGCATTAATGATTAACTTTCTGAAGGCTTCTGAATCTGTGCCTTCAATGCACACGCTGCTGTGTTACATTAAGCAGGTGGGGGCAGAGCAGATCCATTATTCATCCTGTTGACTGGTTCATAGGTTCAGGGTTGGAGGGCTGGTCTCCCAGGACTCCATACGGGACAGAGGGCAGACTGGAGAGCTCCTACACATTGCCGACACAAAAGTGTGAAGGACCAGGGTGAAGTCCTTTTCGGCAATAAAATCACTTGGGGATATATTATCTCAAGCCCTTTCACGTACACGCTGACAGGCTGTTGATGACTTGGGCAATGTGTTGACTTCATCCGGTGACCTAATGGTGCACAGCTCAGCAAATTCACAGGAGAACTAATAACCAGGGCACCATGTGGGGATCCATCCTCAGCAGCAGCCGGGTCCCCAGGGTGGGCCGGGACCCTGTACTGTAGTGATAACTTAATCCTCCGTTTCTATGGTTACTAGGTCTTTATTCTTTGGGCAGTAGTGTTTCTCTTCCCAAGTTAGCTTTGTTCTATTCAATCACACATAAGGGTGATTTCACACCTAGCCTGTTTGGTGATTATCTTCCTGCGTTTTCAAAGTGAACTCTGACAGCAAAAGTGACCAACCCCAAGATGTAACAATACTATTTATATGATTTTAGCATCAATTCAAAAGCGAAACTTCTGTTAAATCCATCTGTGATCTGTATAGGCAGCGGATAAAGAGTGTTTATGTAACACACCTCGTGAGTGCGGGGGATTTCCTGATGCATCAGAGAGTGAAAAGGAGTTTTAAAAAGGAGGTGTGCTGTGTTTGAGTTCTACTCCATTTAATTTGGCAGTTACTCATTAATAACCTTCAAATTATATTATGGGAACCATCTTCCTGTTCCCACCTGTTGCTCTTTACTCATAACACAAGGTCATACTGCAGTCTCCACTGATAATGCTCAGTTATTTCTGGGTGAGGACATAAACATACACATAAAAGGCAGAAAAGTGCAACATGACCTGTCGTCAGTTACTGAAATTTAATCCATGTAGAGGTGATGATGCAAAACCACCCAATAAATGAGTTCCCTGTGAGTCCATTCACGGTTACTTCTCTGAGTTTGTGTGCAAGAAGTCAGCCTGAACATGAAACAGACCACAAGTGAAAGGCAACAATTGTGTCTTCTCCTTGGTCCACATCACATGAATGCTTTCCGGGGCACCAGACGACTCTGTGAGCTCATGTTTTATTTGTTCAGGCAGATGCGTCTGGTCAGATTTTTGGTGGCCTGAATGGCCAATCACAATCGTTTAGCTATTATAGGGCATATTTAACCTTCTGGAGTCACCAGAAGCACTGGCGCATCACTATTCCATACCAGTGTCACAACATAAAAACAAAGCACAACGAGCCCTGCTGTCATCTTCCCTCTACAGAATTGGCTTTGAACTCCATGCCAGCTTCTGTTGAATGATGTTGGCCAAGTAAAACCAAAAACAATCAAAAATCAAATCACTTATTTTATTTATTTCTGAGGGGAAATTCAGTGATCGAAAACCAGAGATATGGTCAAATATATTGAGTTTATTATCATGATTTCCCCTCTTATATGCTATATTTACAACCTGTGTTCACAATTGCAAATAAAAAAGCAAACATCATTTTCTAAATGTTGATCTAAACAGACAAAGTGATCATGTGATATAGCTGAAGTTGTGCTGAAAAAAGGGTTAAGTTGAAGCGATGTTCAGGAATTTCAGAGAACAACCAATTTGGCTGCATATGATTTGAAGTTTTCTGTTGAAGTAGTTGGATGTGTTTGCTGTATGTCCAACATGATTTGGAAAAGCTCATAAATATCACCTCATCTCTGCAACACTGTATTCTAGTTCCTTTTTGCACCAATCCCTGCACTAAATGTGCTGTGATTGGTCATTAACACCAGGCGGACCTTCTTCAGAATAAACTCTTTTTACATCCTCATGTATAGTGTTGTGGAGTTGCATGTGTTGCACGTAAACATACCGTCATAGGTGCCACTCTCCAGCAGCAGCCCACTTTCCTCCAGGTCACGGAACTCTCCCACACTGATGAAATTGTAGTCCACTCCAGGGACCTCCCCCTCTCTGGGCAGCCGGGTGGTACCTGCCGACAAACACACGGTTAAAGACAAAGGGAACATCTAACCAGGAGGAGTGAGCCATTCACTGACTGGGACGGGGGCGGGGAGGGTAAGCTAGAAGTGACACTGTATCCAACATGTCCACTGGGATATGATTCAAATCCAAATACAGCACTCTGGGGTGAATCTGTGTCTACATCATGAATAGTCAACAGAACTGGGACCACAGAGCTATGAATACATTATTAAAATATGAAACGGTGAAGAAAAAAAACGTCAACTACACAGCAGCAGCACAGCTGTTAGAATACAGAGCGAGTGAAACTGATGATAATGATAATGAACAGGATTTTAATTGCACACTTTTACTTTGTCTTCTGTGAGCAGCAGCACCACTTTTATTCCTTCAGGGCTCAATTAAATACTATAGTAACGCACTACATAAGTGAGGAGAATTAGGGGAGACGGCTTTTGCAAGTTTTGCATCAAGTACATGAATGGATTGAATCTTACTGTTGACCTTCTGCATATTTTTTGAATAATTACACTAGTTTTATATCTGCTGTGCATTCTCAGAGATTTTTTCAAGTCACACACACACAGATTGGTTGCCATGGCAACATAATGACTAAACATAAATGTCGAACGGGGACTTGTCTGTTTAAAGCTACTTAAATAAAAATCGTATTTATGCCAGACCTTTTCTAAGACACCCCTATTTGCTATAAACCAAAGAATTAATTTGCCGCCACGGCATTTTTATGGGTAAAGTCCTTTCCAATAACTCGGAAGATTACAGCCTTACCATGTTTCCAACACTGGGGAAAGATTTGTTCACGTTCATGAACCAAGGCTAAACTCACCAAGGACATGGGAGTAAAAACCAGTGACATGTTTTACAGTGTATTGTCCCCTTATGCCAGATGTGACGGACAAGGTCAGTTGTTTTATGGCTGAGACGATCTTGAAACAACAGCTTCGATATGACTTCCGACATTTTTCTCCCTCTTTTTAAGATGTTTACTTGTGTTTTTACCCAAAGCACACACGCACTCTGCATTCATTAAATAACAATGGACCATAACTGCTGCAACTGGTGAAAGAAAGTGTCATGTTTTGCCTGCTGAAACTCTCATCTGTGAGACACTGAACACATATTGTTATGAAAATGATTTTACGCTCCCTAACATGCCGACTCTGCTTACCGTCAACTTAGATGTAATCAGGGCTTTTACGATACCTCAGCTGAACTGCTCTGCTATCTGGCTGCGCTGCAGGCACGAGGGAATTTAACTCAGAGTTTAATAGGAACCTATCCCCGTTCTTCATTTTCTTTCTGTGTCAACATCCATCCTGACTGCAGTATGAGCCATCACATCTGAAACAGCTTAGTCTGTTGCAGAGGCAATCTTTTATTCTGTCAAACAGAGCAATCAGAGGAGACCAGCAAAGCCACAAAAGGAGGAAATATAAGCTGGTTTTTGAAGGAAGAAAGGAGGGAAATGTGGTTGTTTAGCTTTTTTCTTGTTGAGTCAGCTACCTTACCTGAAGATGATCAAATAAGTTGGATCAGTTTTTAGCACATTTAAAGTTCCAACTCTCATAACAGCATCATGTGCTTTTGTAATTATAATTCTGTCATCAAGTGCAGCTGTAACATCAAGAGGTGACGGAATATTAAAAGACAGGAGTGTTACAGCTTAAAAAAGAAACGTGGAAACAGAGACGGTGGATGCTATCTGCACTCGTGCCTTCTAGATTAGCGAGTTCACAAAGTCTTAAGCTTCCAAACCTGGACAGCTGTGAGGAGTGAAGAGTATGCTCACACTCCAGTCATGGACATACTGGAAGTGCAAATATTGTTGAAACTGGAAATCTAGCTGTAATCTGAGAAGGAGCGCTGGGATACGGAGCTTTGAAGCGAAGACAAGAGGAAATTTGCTGCAAAGTCTCACTGGAAAAGTGCGCGCTGTTTTAACTTCCATCTTGTGATGCCGTTCCTCGCAAGCCTCTCTTTGATGAGATGAAACAACCGCATGGAAACATTACAAGACAAAGAGTCACACTATAGCAAATGAAACAAGTACGAGGTACCAGGTCTGTGGGGCATAACAAAAACACATAGCCATACATTGTTTTATGTGTTTGTGTCTTTCCCTCCAAGCTGGTTGAACTCCCACTCAGTGAGACTCCAGAGACAGACCACCAAGTCTCACAGATGCTAACTTCAGCTAAACAACAGGAAAGAAAAAAACAAACAAAGAGCAGTAAAACCATTGCAGACTTATACTGACAGAGTGGCGGAATAAAAACGTATCAGTCCTACGATGCAGGTTCCTAAACTAAACTTTGCTTTGTTAGCTTAGAAGCTCATTAATAAACTTTCATCAAATTATATAATAACTATATAAAACTAGACTCATCCAGATGTATTAGATGGTTTGAAAACAAACACTGTGGATTTGATCACAACTTTATGATATGCATCCATTAGATCCATATACATACATGGATAGTGCCCTGTCATCTGCATGCCAAATGACCTTTTGGTCATTCTTATGGAGCGCTCATATATTTAGTTTACACTTAAATCTCCCCTTATGACATTTGTTGCAATGGCAAAATTTTGTAAAAGATCGCATGTCATTGAAAGCAGCATGCTGACATGAAAACTGTGCATGTAATTTGTAAGCACAGCTTGATTGCTGGGAGGTTGGTGGGGTTAATGATTTCATCTCTGATATGATGCCGTCATGATCTTTAAGCACCTTCAAAAGTACCAGATGGACTAATTAAAACGAAAAGAAAAAAAGGCCCTCTTGGCCCCCTGTGAAGCTATATAAATGGAATAAATATGGTTAATAAAACAACAAATCAGGTGGAGGTTTAAGTTTGTTTGTTTATTTAAACTTAATTCTAAAGTTAATGTTGATATGGCACACTGATTAAAAAGTAAATGGCGCTCAATATCAGAAAGGTTGCTGACCCCTGAAAAAAATAAACTGTAAAGTATATTAGTGGAATAAAAAGTCATATTAAACGTCCACTCTGATCTTTGTGCTGTTCTAGTCAGCGCTGCTGTGTAAATGGCGGCTGTTTGTAAAGACTGATGTGCTGTAACCCTCCAATCATGATACCATGGTGAATAGCGAGTACCATCATTCATTACGACAGGACAACTATCACTGAATACGGATTACTGATGCTCAGGATTGATACTGGGTCAAAGAAATCTTATCATTTCTTCTGCATCGAGGAGAGATTGTATCGCGTTGCGTATTATGTCTGGTTTGATAAAAGGTTATGCAATGAAACGAAAAAGAGCATGAGGTTTGAGGCAATGTAATAAAAGAGAGAGAGAGAGAGAGAGAAAAAAAATCCGGATCAAGTGGCTAGTTTCACCTTGTAGCACTTCCATTTATTCCTTGAGGCCTGCATTTATAATTTACACTGTAGGTCAGTGTCGCTTATATGAAATACGGAAGGTAAGACTGTATTTGATATGATTCCCATTTAACTTTTTATCTCTCTGTAATAGGACTGATGAGCTACATCAGTGCAGAGCTATAGTCTGTCTTTTGTCTAAGTGGCTTAAAAACCTAAAAGTAACCCTCTTCAATCTTCTCGACGAAATTGCAAGGATTGAGAACCTGGGGCGGCTTTTTTTTAATCTGGCAATGAGAGTGGTGGAGCTGATCGCTGTGCCGTGATGGATATTAATGCACAGGGATTCATTGGAAAAAATAGTTGGTGGTGGTGTTGGGGGTCGGGGCTTAGCCGCCAGGCTTCAAGGATCTGGTGGAGCGCTGGACCCCTGGCACCGTCTCCAACTCCTGTCAACTTTTATGGGAGGCAGGAGTGACACTTAATGAAGCCTTGCTGTGTGTAGTACAAGAAGGAAGTCATGCTTGTCTCACTCGGAGAAACCATTCGGTCTGCTGTAATGAGCACAGGCATCATGCTGCAGTGGCTATTTGGGCTCCTGGCGTGGTCACTGCGGCTCAGTGTGCTGTGATAAGCCACTGGCAGAGGCCTGCATGAGCCGAGTGGACAGGGGACATATGCTGAGCCACTGAAGCCAGACCACAACGTGTCGCATGGGATCCACATGGCACTGGTTTTGAAATCTTCGATGTTGACTCTCTAATGTAGACTCAAATCGGGTAATACTAGAACATGATGTGTGCTGTCAGTGCTTCAACGACTGTAATAATCCTATTGAGATGTAACAGATTAAGATGTTACCGCTTTCAACTACTGCAGATAAATAGCTTAGCAGCTCTGAGGCTTTGTGTGTTTTTTTCGTGTGCTGGAAATTGTTTTATACATTTCTTCAGCAAATCTGTCTGCAGATTCACTCAGCGGGACGAGAAAAGAGAAAGCCCCGCTGATTATGTCATTATCACCCATTAATCGTTAATGCTTTATTGTACATTAAATGCAGCATCAAATGATGCCTTTAAAATTATCGCCGTGCAAAATGTCAGAAATGACAGCTTTTCAAACTGCTAACTGAGGGTTACACTGATACTAAACAATGTCTGGAGCAGTGACGAATGGCACACAAATTTTATTTTATTTTTCTAACTCAGCTGTGCAGCCCAGAGAATTGCAGCTGCTCTTTCATTTACGCCTGCTGGCCTTGATGTCCGTTTTAAAATCACTCGGGTATAAAAACTAAATTGTTCCTTCCTGGTTATTTATTCTTCTATTTCAAAAGGAGCAGCGGAGCGGACTTGTAAAGAAAAAAACAAACACTCAGGTAAAGAAAGTGAAGAGAGAATGAGGGAGAAAGTTAGCAGCACTCCTTCACACCTTTAATTGTAAGATAACTGGAGTCTGAATGTAATCAGAAACTGAAAATGAATGTCTCTCTATAAATTCAATACGTCTCAAAACTCGTTTTCATTACATTTAACATAGAAACCGACAGAGTTTCTTTTGAAGACCCTGAAGTCTTACAGCAAATTTTACTCGTGGTAGATAATGTTAGCTTTCCCTATCAAAGTCTACTCCGCTTTTCCTAGGACGTCATTAAGTCTAAAACCCAGGGCGCTTTTACTAATTATGATGAGATTATGAAGAGAATAGCAAAGGTTTGATGGGCCAACACTAAGGAGGAAAGAAGGGAAGTGACTGGAAAATAAGTAAAAGTGGATTTTTTTTTTTTTAGAAAGACAGAAAAAGCAGGCAAGACAGTAAGTGCTACGATGCAGGTAGAGCTGCAGACGACAGACCACGCTCCATCTGGAGGGGTCAGAGGTCAACAAGCAGAGCCCAGACAGAGAGAGGAGACGGACATGCCCAAGGCTGCACAAGCTACTCACAGGGAATGGTGCGCAGGTACAGGTTGTCCCTGATCACCTGCTGGAGCTTATGGTCCAGGGAGCCCTTCTGAAACTGCAGGCTGAGGTAGTGACGCAGATCAGTGTTCAACACCTTACCTAGAGGAGAGGGAGGAGAAATCTGGGTCAGTCCAACAATCAAATCACGTAGGAGGACATCTACATGGAGCTCATTTACAAAACACCCACTCTGATGATTTAATTGTGAGACAATCAAAGAGACATTCTGATATTTATTATTCATAACAAGCTACGCCACACTCCTCCGACGGACAACAACACGTACTACAAATCAAAAGGGTCCTCGTCCAGGCAGCAATTACTTGTACCTGAGAATGCTAGGTGCTAAGTGGCACAGATATTGAAGCTATTGAAGCTGTCACAAGTTATGAAACATTAATTAATTGGGCTCTTTCATTAAAAATCTAGATGCACGACAGCAAGCAGGAACACAACATTAGGACTGTTGCTTTTGGGGAACATCAGCACTTCAAACCGAGTCTGAGAAAGTGAAGGCGCCGCACAGTCATCTTCAAGGAGGAGGGAAATTTATAATTCTCCTCTGAGCGACGGAATGTCACAGAGAGGAAACGCGGAGATAAAGAGAGAAAGAGGAATCAGAGAGAGAATCCCCTCGTGTTTTCTATAGCTCTCTTTCTCTGTGCGGACTCCAGCTGTGCGTGGTGTAGGAGCTCCTTCCTCGGGAAGGGACACGCAGATGTGCTTTGAATATGGCTTCAGTTGCACTGTGGGCATCAAAAACCCGCGCTGACTCCTCACAGCTGTCTAGCGGGGGGGTGCACAATTAACCTTTACGGATGACTGAGGTAGTGAGCATGAGGGTCCACTAGCTACACCAGACATCATGTTGCAGTTGTTCTGACAGCATCATGCACCTATATCTGTAATGCACGTCACCAAAACCTTGCTTCATGCTGCTTTTTCCTCCTTTGCGTGGTTTCAAAGACGAATCTACAAGGCCAGAGTGTGGTAATGTTTGCTGGCTATATCTGCAACATTCTCTGACGCAAGTGCAGTAGATCTTCTGCAGATCAGAAAATGTTGACAAATCCAAAGCAAGAAGAAGCTGTGAGATCTGCATTAAGCGACTGTGAGGAACATCAGTCACTTAGATAATACACCTCTCCCAGCGAGACACCCACAGAGATTGTTAAGACATGATTTTTTTTATTGTGAGACTAATTCTGTGTTTGGCTAATCTGATTATTTTGCCATATTACACAGTTCTGAGTCACAGCCACACACGGCGCAGTCAAAAGTCAATGCAGACTTGCTTTGATTTCAATATGAAACATTTTCTCAACTCTGTTTGAGTCATATTCACGAATACACACACACACACACACACACACACACACACACACACAAAGATCCCGTCTTCCGAACCAGTGGCAGGGTTCAAAATTGTAAAAGTTCGCTGAAAGAAACAGAATAAAACATAATCACACTGCGTAGTGAGAAAGAGAAATATTCCCACAGTAAAAGCGAAAGAAAATTTTAAAGTGAGGAGCATCCTACGCATCCCACACTCTACAAGAACTCTACTCTGAAACTTGAACAGTATTTTTTATGATACCCATTTCCAGCAGGAAGTATTGAAGGATGGACTTGGCTGCCGGGGAGTAAAAAGCTATCGCTTGCCAAATTCAAAAAAATTGTAGATTAAATGAAATTCTCTTATTCATTCCCTCGGGGGATAACACAGCTACCGCTGGGACTGCAGATCAGCAGCATGATGTAGCCTGGCTCTTTACCTTTAACATCTGTGAAAAGTGGTGTTGAAACTATTTTTATTAAAAGCTTTATTTATTTTCTTGCTTACTGGGTGTTAAACACAACTCAATACTTTTGCTCTGCAGGAGCACACACAAGCTAATAATTCAACTGATTACGGAATTCCAAGGCTTCTGAGAGTGCCTGCTGCTTTACTTAAGTTGAAACAGTCCAGTAACTGCAGCATGGCAGAGACACAAGTGAGGGCCCAGGCCAAGGGAAGCATGGCTCTCCATTATGTAACACTATAGACTTTTTACTGGCACAATGAATGTGAGGAATTTAGGTCAAGGCAACAAAAGCTGGGACTGGCTATGCTTTGCAACTAGAAAGCCACAAGCCTGTGGTCCATGTTCCCAGAAGCTATGAGACATGAAAACCCCCAAAACACACACAAACAATATACATCCCATTCCCTCCCTCTGCGGGTCAGGCCTGTTCCCATGTTAAAGTGGATGGGAGTGATTCCGCCTTCCCTGGGGCTTTTATCATGCCTGGATTTGCCGCCCTGGATTCATTTTCACACACTGCCTTGAAAGATCAGCTGGTTTCACTATGGACAATGGGTGGAGCTAATTGCTACCACAGGATTCCTGCAACTCAGGGTAAACACCCCACTGGGTCAACAAAATCAATCTCTCTTTCTCTCTCTCATACACACACACAAATGCATGCAAATCACCTCCCCTGCCCAAAGCAAACTCCCACTCAAGTGCTTCTAACAGGGTAGTCTTTGTGGCCCGCCTGTCAGGTTGTGTTAGCGCGCAACATCATATCTCCAGAGACGGAGAGCAAGGGAGAGAGAGAGAGAGAGAGGGAGGGAGGGAGCAGCAACTCTCAGCTTCCCGCTAGGTTACAAGGCAGCGCATCACTGGCCTGCCAGGCTGGTACTACGAGGCATGCGGGACACAATGGGGGCCTTTGTGCCTTGTCATCTGGCTATTAGACACTCTCATACATGGGGAGCGTGGGGGAGTTGGTGGGGAAATGGGGAGGGGGCTGCAGTTCAAGGATGGCGAATCATTAAAAACAGAGGGAGCGAGGGAGGCGCAGGGTGGAGGGAGAGGGGGATGTTTGCAGAGAGGAGTCATGATGATGCATGGGAACACACGTGGAAGCTCACCCCGCCTCTCCCCTCCTGCCCTCTCATCATTATTCTATCGCTCCGTCTCTGACGGTGCGTCTTTGCCTCCCTCTCTGCGGAGATTCCTCAACCCTGGCAGACCTCCGCAGGGCTCCTCACACCTATGTTTGAGATCACTTTCTGAATAGCTATCAGCCTTCCCTGCATCTCAACCTTTTCGTTCTTCCACTGCTAGCCACATAAACTTTGTTTTTTCTCTCATTTCATAAGACTTCGCTTTCAAGTGATGTGTGCGTCTACCTGTCGCTGAGCCCCGTCCTCCACCTCTTAGATCCGTCTTTATCAAGGGAAAACAAAGTCCTTACTCTGGCTACGTCTGGGTTTGCTGTTATAGTTCAATATTTACACATATGTGTAAAAGGAGGAGGAGGAGGAGGAGGAGGAGGAGGAGGAGAGAAGAAGCAAGAGGAGAGGTCTTAGAAAGATCAATAATAAAAGATCTAAGTAAAGACAAAAACACTGTGTATGGATGTACTAACAAGAACCCTCACTTTCTGTTCATCTCTCACTGTATCACATATACATTCACAGAAAGGAAATAAAATACATGCTGCTGCCCATCATTCTTTCCCCACTCCCCTAGGACTCTACGATTTTGGTATCCGCCATAGGAAACTGCTACTCTCAGCTCACCTCACCATCTGTCATTTTCTGTAACTGATGTCAAAACTGTTGAAGCACTTTGCAAAAAGTCCTTTGTTGACAGACAAGTTGTTTTTATATCCAAAAGACCGAAGACAAGCTTCACTTCTTCTACTATTATAAAAGAGGTTTTTCAGCATGGACAACCCTTAATTTTAACATGCTTACATGCTAACATTGATACATTTAGTAGCTGATGTTTGGGTTTTTGTTCATAAACCAAAGTATTGGAAAAATGTAAGTTTTGATCTCAAGTCATCGTACCACCAACGTGATTACACTTCAATCCTGTGGAGAACACAGATGACTGAACCAAATGTCATGGAAATCAATCCAACAGTGTCATGACAATTCACTCAAAAATCAAAAAGAAGAACCTTGTAATGGCACTCGAGGAAAATTCCGTAAATCCCAGAAGTCAGCAAGCTTCTACCTCCGGGAACTATGAACATCTTTACCGAATTTCATGGAAATCCATCTCGACCAAAGTGGTGAACCACAGTTGCCCAGTTGCTTAAACTATGGTCATGACCCGATATTTTGAGTGAATATAAAAAAAAAGTTGGCAAAGAGAAATATTGACATACTGCAACTTTCTGGCATAGAAGCTTTCCACACCAGATACTGAGCGCTCAGGTGAAACTACCAGTCATAGGGCTGCATGTATTTGGCACAGGAACCATTCTGCCAAAAGCAAAAAGACCTGTCTTCTGTGAAATCCCTGCAGCTTGGCTCACTTCTTGGCACACAAGCATGCCCTCGCTTCAATGGGGCCAAAACAATTGACTAGCAGTGAAGATATTTACCCAGGCGTCCTGTAAATGAGCAGTCAAATTATAATGGGAACGCATTGACACAATGCTTCTCCTAAATGAGAGTGGAAGCAATGCAGAGATGTCACCAGCAGGGGTGTCAGTGGGCGTCTAATGAGGCAATTCTCTGACAGTAGTGCAGCTCCGGAAACAGCGAGAAAGCCCCTGCCATCTGCTAATTACCACCTTGTTAGGTTCATTTGGCAACTCAGGGAAACAGAATGTCCTGCCTCATTCTCTGTGACAGGCAGAACTGGAATAAACAGTGTATTGACAACTTACAGACACCACGTTTCTTCACTTTCTCCTGGCATGTCTGGTTTTCTCTTCCATGATCAGCAGGCACAGATAGAGAGGAATTTTGGGCTCCACTGCCAATGGTCTCATCCAAAATCCCCAAACTCCTTGCACATGTTCACTAAAAGAAATAGCAGTAGAACTACTACCACTCCCCTTAAATACTACCCCTCGAAAAGTGTGGAGTGTATCCCCATCCGAGACAACCCCCTGCTGCTCTTTTTGCCACAGTTTAAGCAGTATGTTGTAATTGTCCTGCAAAATTCTGGTGTGAAGTCAATTAGTGGCTGCAGAGCCCAAGAGATTAATTGAGGATGGAGGTGGGATTTGGGATGAAAAATGTTACATGGAGAAAATCAATGTCCCCAATCGCCCTTTCCTCTCCTCAGGTTAGATACATCCCTCTCAAAATCCAATTAGTGGGCTGGTATCTCTACATAAGGTCAGACTGCACAAGCTGGGTGTTTTTGCTATAAAACGGCTAATGACCAGATTGAAAACCTCCTACATCCACTTTTGCAATTGTATTTTGTTGATACAGAGAGAAAAACTTCTCTTCGCAAGTTTTCGACATGTGTAATGGTAGAATTCATAAGCCATGAGTATCAAGCTTCTATCGATAACACAACAGAAAAGGGTGCTGGAGGCGAAGTGACTCTTTATGATACTATTTTGGGCTTGCTGTGCCACAAGGACAATGGCATTATCCCTGCACCCTTGGCAGAACAGCACGATCAACTCTTTAAGCGGATAATTGAAAGGAATGGTCTTGCTACACATTGCGTGCAGGCTTAATGTTGCAGGCTTATTATAGTCAATGTGATAATCATCAGCGCACTTGGCAATAGACACAGATGGTGTCCCAAAGCACTCAGCATTCAGAAATATATTCTTGGCTCCGGATGGCTTGCCTGCTATTGTTGGCCGACTACACTAAATATCCATTAGTTACATGTTTAAAACTGGCTCAATGCTTCCTTGGCTCGTTTAATAGTACACACCTATTCTGTTTTGTACATGGAGAAAGTGTGTTTCCAAACTTTAAAGCTTAGGGCATCCATCCACTGTGTGCTGGTGGGTTTAATGGATGACTGCTAAAAGAGGTGAGTTCACATTTATTCAAGGCACCCTGTCCTCCCCAATCACTGTGCTGCAGCATGTGACCAAAGTGTCAAGCTTTTTTCTCCCCTGACAGTATGAAGTAACCTTGAAACTGTCCTTTTTAATCCCATTGTGGCTTAGAGGAAGACATTTAACAAAAGCCGAAATAAAGCTAAGGTCGAGCTTCCCTTGTCTTGTCTGTCCCTTTTAGACTTTAGCTGGGACAGGGAGGTGAAAGAACAGTCACAGCCACCCCAAGGTCATCCTAAGCGGGTGGGGCTTTCTCCCCTCTCCTGTCAACCTTCTGTGATGTGGAATATTGTGACACACCTCTCCATCCCCAGTATCCACATCCTGAGCTCTGCTGTCTGCCCAGCAGTCTCCCAGGTCCAGCACAGCTCAGAGGACACTCCCCATAACAGGACTGTGGTTAGGGGGTTCCAGTCTGTTCAGTATGGGAGAGAGGACATTTAGGAATACCTACGCTGGTTTGAATTATCTGGTCTTAGTTATAAATTATTTCAGGGGTGACAAACTGTGCTCCTACCTGGTTGGAATGAAATCCTGCATTTCATTCCAACCAGGTAGGAGCACAACTGACTCCTTCAATCACCTCAATCACTTTTTTTTCCCAGTTTGACACCCCTGAACTATGTAGTCGGTTTGATTTTTTGTTGAAGTATGATGGCCATGTCACTCTGTTGGTCTGTTGGTCCACCCCTTTGGTCCAGAAAGCTTTAATAGAAATTAGACGGATCGGCACAAAACTTTCAAACATTCCTGATCCCCTGGTGATGGATTCTAATGAATTCTTTGGTGACTCCTTGATCAGCAATGATGTTCAAACTGGATTTTTTTTATACTAAGTAAATCTATCAGATGGATTGCCATCCTTTTTTACAGAAATTCAACCTCCGCAGAGGATAAATCCTACTGACCAATCTTCTCATGATGTTTCATAAAGACCCACCAGAAGGTTTTTGCACCAAATCTTGCCATTCACTGAATGGAGTGTCACAACATTTGATGGAGACATTCATAGTTCCCAGTATTGACAGTTGTGGTTTTGAGTAAAATATCTTTTCAACTATTAAATGGATTGTCATTCCGCCTCCAGTTTGGCTAGAGTCTTGTTACATTAACCACTTACATCATATGCACATCAGTAAGTAATCACTTTCAGCTTCCATCTGCAAGTCTGTAGGACTGTGGAGTTTTTGTTCTTTCAGTTTACATTTAACCCGGACATAATGTACATCATGGCTGCACTCAATCACAATGGAGATTTTATTTACCAACGAAGGGAGCTCTGCTGCAAAAATCTACAGCTTCCGTCTGTCAGTGACACTAATGATTCAGTACTGAACCATACACTGAGACTAGTGCTCTGGCCAAAGGCCTGTGTCCCACAGTGTCGGGAGGCACTGCAAAAGAAGAAACCAACAAACAACAGAGTGAAAAAAAACAGGTCAATACAGTAAGACAGACTTTAACGAGCCATGGAGACCTCTGTTGTCCACTACCGCCGAGGGCATTGCTCAAGCGTGCATTTCCAGCATTATGACCAGGCAAAACAACAGCAAGATGAGAGAGTGAAGGATGGAAGGGAGGACGAGAAAAAGGCAAAATCCTTAATAAGGTGTTTTGGGGCTTTTTTTCTCCCATCTTTTTAGCCACTGATTTCTCTTTCATCTCTAGGCTCCAATATCCCAGCAGCTCTAGTCCACTCAAAAATGCACAGCTCTAAACCTCCAACAGAGAGGTTAACCCCCTTGTGAGGCATACAAACAAGATAAAATGATTTTTTAAAAATGCTAACGTAATGCTGCAGCGCTCAGGAGGAGCGGACTGTGGTTGTGTGTGTGCACATGCACGTCAGCACCCGAGCACATTTCCTCTCCGCTCCATTGTTCAATTGGCTGATTTGTTGTGTGGAGGCCGCCTGGTTGTGACACAGAGGAGAAGAAGCTCCCTTCTGCACTGTGCATCATCAAAAGCCTGCTGCTGTTTGCTATCGCCGTGGATTGAAACCTCCGTCTGTCTATCTGCTCACAGACACACACACACACACACAGACAGACAACAAAAAAGCCCACACTGCACGTGAGCATACTTGTGCTGCACACACGCTTGCTGAGAGGCTGAATGAGAACACAGAGATCAAAGAGAGGAACAATCTTTTTCGCCTCATCTCCATGATAGGGACTGATCTTTCCATCCCATCGAAGGGAGACGGAGACAATGGGTTTCATTGTCATCTGTGGATCAGAGCGAATGGAAGAAGTGACGTGGGGAGAGATCAATCAGTGCATTATTGAAAGATCGGGGAGAGAGGAGCCATATAGAGATAGATGAAGCAGCAGCAGGAGCTTCTGCAGCCCTGTGGTTTAGGGTTCTCCAGAGCAAGTAAAGTGATGCGCTCTTAGCCTTAATAACTTGGGCTGTCACTGACAATATGCCGCCCGATGCATCAGAGAGAACCCCAGGGGACACAAAAGTCTCTCTATCTTGTTCTTTTCTTCCCTCTCTTCCATACACACACACACACACACACATACAACCATTGCTCACATTTTAAACCAAAAAAGGATGCTGTGAGGTCTGAAAACACACCCAGCTGACACTGTAAAAATGCCATTTATCTGAGTATTTGCCGGTATGAAATGAGTCAGGAGAGATGCATGGGACAGTTACTTGCTGAGGTATTTTCTCTGTACCCCAACTCAAATGTGCTGCTGTGGGGTTGCATATGCATGTGTAAGGCTCGTTTTTCAAAGGCCTTGGGTAGTCAGCAGTGATGTTTTAGGCACGTCTGCTAATAATATGCACAACAGAGCAAAAGGCATTGTATTGGAAAGCACAGCCCGAGGAGCTGCAGTTGCTGATTTGATGTGTGCATCTCTTGCCGGCCTGACCCAGATGCTGCCTCGATCCTTGACTCACACAAATCTTCAAATGGCATCCTGCTGACACAGGCACACGCCAGGGCTACATTTGCATATATTCATGCTGAAACAAGTAGTTCATTAATCGATTAGTTCATTAATCATTGAGGCCATTTATCAAGTGAGGACACTTTTTTTTTTTTAGCATATTTGAATAAGCAAATAAAGTACAACTTCCTCAAATTGTTCTTTAGTACAATGGAATTAATGTCATTTACCAACACTGTTATTAAAAGAGTTGCTGGTTGTCATGGGTGCAATAGTTTGGCAGGTTTTTCCTGTTATCCTGAACATGTCTAATCCACTGGCATTGTAGATAAAAAATGTATGATAAAATACACTACAGTAGATTAAAATACCCAGCAGTAGATAAAGTATTTGATATTTGCTCCAACTTATCCAGCTTCAATATGAATGTTGACTAATGTGCAGGGAGTGGCCCACTGACAATGATGAAATAAGCGCTATGAGTGTATTTAAGTTAGACTAAAGAAATATGTTTATATCCAAACATTGTGATATTCTGCGTTATGCCTTTGGGAGAGCAGCCACAGCACTAAATCGTCTCCATTTGTGGATAATTT
This sequence comes from Serranus cabrilla, assembly GCA_903364295.1. Lineage (NCBI taxonomy): Eukaryota > Metazoa > Chordata > Actinopteri > Perciformes > Serranidae > Serranus > Serranus cabrilla. The sequence continues at coordinate 305,428 of CAFUXE010000843.1, read as the reverse complement.
GTCAAACTGTGGACTGGTGAATATCTAAAGTCTTTGAGACTAATGTTACCCATTCCAGTCTTATGCAAATCAAAAAATCTGGATTGTCTTTTTTAAAGGCATGGATCACATCAGGAGATGTTTCTTGTGATTAGCAAACTCAAAAAGTTTGTTTTTTATAGGTGAGAGTAGCTCTCTCGTTGCTAACTCCTGGCTCAAATTAGCTCTTGACTGAATCATTAGTGTTAGAGTTCACTTACTTTTTCCACCAGCACTATCAATGTTTAATGGATGTGTTTAATAAAGACATGAAATATTAGAATTATTTGTGTGGTATTAGGTTAAGCACATTGTGTTTGTCTATACTTGGGACCAAATGCAGATATGATTACATTTTATGACAAATGAATGCTGAAAAATAGGTCATTTCAAAGACTGTCCCAACATCAAGTTTAGATTGAAATCTTGAACCTTAAATCAACTCTGGGCATTTTAAGTTAGCTTATTTTCGATTCAGGGACTCATTCAAAATAATTTCCCCTTGCATTTATTTATTTATTTTTATCTTGTCTTCTGGTTTGTTTGTGTTCACACAACAATATTCAAGAGCGGTCCAAAGGTTATAAACAAATGCCATGCGCGAGCAAGCTGCTCTCTCATGGGTCGGAAATGTTACTGGGAAAATATTTCTCAAAACGCTTCCTCCTCTTTCTATTTTTTTTGGTTTTGCCCTGCATCTAAGCACAATGGCTGTTTTCACATATGCCCAGAACAGCCCAAACCGAGGGGTGAAATGCTCCAGGTTCCAGAAGAGCTATGTGTGAACACACTCTGCACCTGCTGGTTTATATGCTACACTGACTGGACTTAAAGGTGAGATTGTTTTGTCTGCTGCAGTTTCCAAAGCTTACAATCTCACCTAGTCAACGTGGATGAGAAGCCAATAAAGTGCAGAGAAAATATGATAATCAAACAGCTACAATGTCAAGAAAACTGGGCAAAGTCGTGTGTGATACTTCCAAGATAGCTTTAAAATGGGCCTTGTGGTCAAACTATTTTGTCAAGAAAACAATAAAAGCATAAAATAAAATTTAAACAAAAACAGATAAAGAGAAATTCCTTTTTAAATGTGTTTAACACAGTGGAGAAAACGTAATATACTGTGATTATTCTACCCTCTGCAGGTCCTGAAACATTTCATCACTGAAAACATGTCACACAACCTTGGCTGCTCCTTCACTTTACTTCCTCTACATGAGCTCTCACATGGAGCTGCGGCTCAAAAAGCAATTCCAAGTCCAGAGAATAGTGTAGCCACACACACACACATGCACGCACACCCACACAGAGTGACAACCTGATCCCTGTTGTCCATCTCCAGGAGGTCAGGCAGGGATGGGGTGCATGAAGAGAAACCACTCTCCTACATTACATCCATCCATCATGTGCTGGAGCCTCTGGCTGCAGAACAGGATACTCGACTATCCCTGAAATGAGTCAGCTGGCTGGACTTCAGTCGTTTCAGCCCTATGTCCACCTCACATCCCTCTTGCAGATGGATGTGTGTGTGCAGAGGATGAGAGTTACGGTGGGAGGGTTACTGAGCGCAAGGCTAGGTGTATGACTTTAGCTCAGTGAAGCCCATGGACATTGCTTGGCCACTGGATACTGACATTTAGTCTATGATTTATCTGTATCTCTTTGAAGGCGCACACAAGGGGCTGTTCAATAAGCTGGGCAGATGCCCAGGGAGGAGAGGGCAGCCGCATCAGTCACTCACAGCAGATGAAAAGGCTTTAGCAGCCGGACGCCAGAGAGCAGATATGAGGAGAATCAGAGGCAAAACCTCCCTACAACCACTGAATGTCAACGGAGTATTTACCTCGTGCCGTTTTCACGGCCCTCTCTGAACACTCAAATTTGTATTCTTACTGTTGCGCATAGCAGACGTTTGTTATGTTTAATAAATAATTCTTCCACATGACCGATGGACTCAGGGAGGGGAGGGGCCGTGAAGCGGAGCGAATCAAAATGAACATCTGTGTGCTTGCTGTTACGAGACGGATAGAAAATGGGTTTGGCTGAGTCAGCCAACACCCAATGTATAAACACTGCAGCGTGTGTGTGGGTTATTTTATGTGTGTGTATATGTTGGTAGGTAAGGTAGCACACCTGCATAATAGCAACTCTGCAAATGTGTATTTTAACTGCTCCCTATAGGGTGCACTGCAGCAGTGACAGCAGACAGAAGCTGGGACAATATGCCGAAAGGAAAAGCTTTTGTTAGATTTACAGCAGAATGTCACAATGATCCAGCAAAGTCGATTTATAAGCATCTTGAAAATATAAGGGGGCTTTCTGTCAGGAATGAACAGCGCACACAGAGAGCGTGGAAGTAATGACACCCAGCCTGAGTGGGTGAGTCATGGTTGTGTTGCTGAGGGACTGATCCCGTCACAACTGATTTAATAGAGTGGAGTCCTCTCCCTGTTGGTCCATAGGTCTTTGTTATTAGTATGATGTCAGAGAGATAGCTTGCCGGAGCTTTCCATTGGGGGATTTGGGATTTCTGTTCGCCTGATTAGTTCCATGTGTGACGGTTCCAGCTGACTCACTTTAGATCTGCTCTCATTCAAACTGGCACAGTCGCACACAAGCAAACAAAAGGAGAGGTCCTCCCCTGAGAGGTTAACCTTCACAAGCGCAGGGTGGTTTCCATCATGACAAAAGAATGGGGTCCAGGGGCTCTCCAGATTTGTGACTAAGCCTAATAAAAATGTTACTGAATCAGTGGACAAGCATCAACCACAACACAACCCCCCAGACGCTCCTGACAAGCTGCACATACAGACACAAAACTACAGAGATAGTATTACAGAGACATATTGTAATGTCAATAAATGCTCCAGGACATGATCACCCCTGACCACAAACACATTGACTCATTCCCACTGACTCATTCGATGATAATTATCTGTGTTATTTTGCCACAGATGCTTTTCTGATACACTGGTGATACACTGCGCTGTGGAAAGAAACAAGGAAAACATGAAGCTAAAATGCAATTAACAACTATAAAAGATCAAGAATGTGGGAGGGAGGAGGAGGTAAAAAAAGTTTGTGCGCGCTTGAAGTGATAGAGACTCAATGCAGCTCCATATGTAGAAGATGTACTCCTGTGTCCATCTTCAACGCCCCCTTGCACAGCTCGAGCCGGAGGTGCACTGCGATGAATTCGAAGACGAGCGCACCTTGCCTCTTTTGTGCTCTCCTCACACACTCCTCGAGGTTTCTTTTGACAGCTGAAAGCTTTGCCATCTCTAAGCGTGGAGAAGTGTGTCTTGCTCTGCAACAAAACAACCCTGCTCTTATGTGTCGAGTGCTATGAAAAACAAGTTTGGCGTTGGCAGCACAGAAGGAGGAAGAGAGGGGAAGAGTGTGGCAGTGCGGAGTGACGGCTGCACACACACACACACACACACACACACCAGTTATTAAAGCAGATACCACCAGCTTTACTTGCTCATGATTCTTTTTATAATCTTGCAGGTACTTGGGGAACTTATTGTGGTGTTTTGTGTTGATGTGCCTTCTTCTTAAGAGCTCCCTGAGAGGAAAATAGTAGTTATTATACACCATCTTAAAAGATCACAAAAGAGGAGGGAAGATTTTTGGTTATCAAAGTCCATCTCGGAGAGAAATAAATCACTGAAGTGACAGTAACTCCCTGCCTTGTCACATAGGGAAGACACGGTTGTAAATGTCTTTTTGGCATTTGGATTTTTTTTGTGTCCACATGAAAATGAACACTTACCGATGGCAAAGTCGGTAAAGAAATGTCACACACTGTGGAGGTGGTTTGTCTTTCATAAAAATAACTTTTTTTTCGTATGTGTGTGTGCAGCAAATATTATTACCCTGCAGTCTTTTGTGAACTGAGGCACACACATATGCACAAAAAAAGAAAAATGCATGGACACACCAATTAGCCATCTATATAAGCTTACACACTCACACACACATATGCCCTCAGGTGGATGAACAGATATAGGACATGGATCCCCAGGTGAGAAGAATCAATTAGGCTTCATTACTCCGTCAGGATGTCCCTTTACTAGAGCACACATCCCAGCAAGGGTGAGGAGAATGAGCATGCCAACCATTTCCAAAGACAATGACAAATTTAATTAACTGTGAGATACAACTGCAGGGAAATTCATACCACTATGTGCCGTAATCCGCTTTCCCTGAGAATATTTCTGAGCAGGATTATCAATGGGAGAAGGAGCACAGAGCTGGCAGCAGGATGAGGGCCGAGGCTCAGCGGCAGGGCATCGTTCAGAGTTTCCCATTAGCGGGCGACTCATGGAAGAGTGCTGTCTGCTAAAGGTTGGTGCCTCGGGGGGCTTGTCTGAGATGGTAGATTTGGTGAATCCTCTTTAAAAAACTGCAGTAGGAATGTCGAGGGATGTCCACGACTAAAGAAATTCTGAGTCGGCTAACACGATTATGACGACGATTGATAGATTAGTGAGTTAATCGTCAAATCTGTTTTTATCCTCAAAGAATCATGCAAAAGCACTACTTTAAATATAGAGTTCACCAGATATTTGCTGATAAATTTCTTGTAAATAAGTCATTCAGCATGAAAAACTTTATAAAAAACTTAAAAACAATTTTAAAGGGGGGTCCTTGCCCTGTGGCAGCAAAACTCGATCATGGAAAGTCCCATGAAATCATAATTTCCCCATTTAATTAGTGTTCATCAACATGTTTCTTTAATCAAATTCATATTTCACAATCCGTTCTGACCTAATTTAACCAGGCTGTCCACGCATAAGCAGGAGGCCACTTGAATAGGCTTATTGAATAAATGTGTACACAAAAGTGGGCCAACATTAGGGTGGGATTTCACAATTCCTGCTTATTTCCAGTGGTGGATTTTTTATTTAAGCACAACAAATTTGGGAGACCCTCTCACATGACCAAGGAAGACGGAAGTGAAAAGAAAATTTCCAGATCATACATGTGAAAAAATAAATGAATATACAATACCAGCCAAAAGTTTGGACACACCTTCTCATTTACGGTTTTCTCTTTAATTTTATTATTTTCAACATTGTAGATTGGAGTTGTCAAAACTATGAAAGAACACATATGGAATTATATAGCAAATAAAAATAAAAATAACACTTTTTGTTTATTACACAGTTCCATATGTGTTCCATCAGAGCTGTGATGTCTTTAATAATAATCTACAATAGAGAATATTTAATAAAAATATAGAAAAACCACTGAATGAGAAGGTGTGTCCAAACTTTTGACTAGTATTGTATATTAAAATCATATTTTTTTTAAATAAATATTAAATATTTGTCATAGAAGAAGCTGTAAATGTATCATTACATTTAGTAAGGACTGAGAGCACGCTGGCACTGTCTATTGACACTGTAGTGTTGTGCTAATGACTGTCACTGAATGACCTATTACTCTACTCACTCTGATTCATATTAATGGTTTACTGTTTGTCGCAGTTACATTGTACGTCACATGGAGAGAGTATTTAACAGTAGACGTGCTGCTCGCTGCATTAACACCACTGTACCGAATGTGAAACGGTCATTTAGAGATTAAATAGCGCCACTGTAATAAGAGAGAGCAGCCATCGCGATTGTGTCAGTCATAAGTGAGTATTTCCATTGCTTTGCACCTCGGGGGTTGATGCGGTTATTACTGCTCTCAGTGTGAATGACAAGCCTGTCAGGAGGCAGGTGTGAGGAATCTATTAGGGCCAATGAAGAGACAGCATGCTTTTGCCATGCAAACCCTAATTTTCAATTACAATAGTGGATTAATAGCAATCAGCACACCCAGGTGGTGCCTGTGATTAGCTAATCTGCAGAAGCATGGCTAATGACATCTGTTCCACTCCACACCTCGTGGTAGCCCGCCCTGCTTAACATGCTGCAGCGAGCGGAGGAGGAAGAGGAGGAGGCGGCACACTTTCACCAGAAAATGTTTATCAAGAAACATGTCCTGAATTAGAACACAAGGTCACGTTATGATGTCATTCCCCTGATTTGAATCCATATCAACTGTAAAGAGCGAAAAATAGAGGCAATTATAAACCAAGTGTGCGCCGCTGAAATGGACTGACATCACACGGCGTCTTGGCCCGCTCTGCACCAGTAAAGCCTCTCTCGGGAAATGCTGGCACATGTGCAGAAATCAAACTTCAAAGACATTCCGCCACTTAATCAAGTCGGCGCAAACCCATGCCGATGACTTTAAAAAAAAGAATTTTTTCAACAATTTCACTCACTAAGTGGACAGACAGAGTTAAATACTCACAGCCAATCTTCCTAATAGGGAGGGAGGGGAAGCAGAGAGCGGCCACTAATTCAGAGGAATAAATACATTTTCAATTAGACAGCAGAGGTGGCGAAGGAAATGTCATTACCCAACAGTCCGGCTTTCATCACACAGCCTTGCTCCGATTGAGGCATTACTCATTGTTGTGTTAACGACTTTTAACTAATTGTCACAATCTTCCTCGGGCCTGCTTTGACTTTGCTCACCATCTTCAGATCAAATACACTCGGAGAGCACGGAGATAATGAAACTGTACTGTATGTGGGCTGCCAGTGTAATTATCTCAGCATGGAATTTAGTGGGCCTGTCAGGGACAACGAGAGCTGGTTTCATTTCACTTTATTATTACTTCTGAGACAGCCAAATGAGGCTGCTGACCCCTTGACCTCTTGTATTTTTGAGTGCAGAGGCGTCACAGAGGAAGAGGAAAGTGTGGATGATGAACTGTCGCAGTAATTTATTCATTGACATAATAACTTAAAATTAAACCATGTTTCCACTCCTTTCTATAAGCCATTAAAAAGTTGTTGACACTGTACTGACATGGTGGCAACTGTGCATATAATTATAAAGTAAAGAAGCCAGAGAGGAAACCAACAGCTACAGATGTGAAATGTTTGTAAAGCCTCTGGAATGACCTGCATGGATGAAATAATTGGCTAGAGAAATCCAATATGAAACAGCAGCAATTTACAAGACATTTCTATAGGTTACTAGTTGTGCATTGGCACATTTATTTATTTATTTATTTTAATTAAGAACTGAATCGAGTAATCACTCAGCTGCCCAGAAACGGGGCAGGCAGCCCTGTAAAATAAGCCCGATGTCAGCTGAAAGCTTCCCTCAGAGGAAGAGTTTGTGAAGCTCATAAAGCTGGTGAGGGTTGGAAAAGGAAAGCTCATCTCAAGGTTTGGGTTTCCATCAGTCAGCAGCCAAGATATGGAAGAGATGGAGGAAAATTCAGCAGTGTGGTTTATCTCACTGACAAATCAAAGGACTTCACAGAGGAGAGCACAGTTTGTTCCTGGGGGAAATCAGGCTGTCTCTTTCAAGTTAGCTTCAAGACCTTAACTGGATTTTTGTATTGTTGTTCAGATGATTTTCTATTAACAGATGAGGAAAATGTTGAAAACCTCTGGGGCAAATAAGACACAATAGCATATCAACACCGAATATTAATGCAAGAAATGCCCAAGTTAACAGACCTAAAACTGTTCTGTTATAGGGGGTCAGATAATAAAAATGTACTTTTAATATTGTGTTTATTTGTAACAAATATCACATAGCAATCCATCCAATCATCATTTCAGCAGGTAACAGGTTGAGATCATGATTATCTACAGTGACTCATCATACTTTTATATATGTTACATTGAAAGCAGATTTTAATGAACATTGAATATAATTATACAATAGCTTCACATAAAGGACAGGGGCGTGTTTGATTTATAACACATGACCAAACGAGAGCATTCTGAAACAGAATGGAGCTCAATAATAATTTCATCTCGATTATCATATTATGATTGGAAGCCAAAATCGTAATTGAAAATGAAATCTGATTAATCGCCCAGCCTGATTTGCTGACATGAAAAAGGATTATGATTTGATTTAATCTGAATTCCACGGAGTGATTATTTTATTTTGTCATAAATAAAATTAAAATACAGCTCCAGAATACTGGAGCATTGTGCAAACAAAACAAAACAAATATATTTTAAGTCAAACTCTGAAAAGGAGCTGCTTTTTCGTCTACAGGGAAAGCAGTTTACTTTTATGACCCCTGTGTCAGATAAAAAGCCAGACAAGAGAAGGCTCCCTACGACTGATAAAGCCACGGGAGATAAAAAAGCCTGCTTTAAAAAGAAAAGCAGACACAGGTCGTAAACACTAACAACTGAGGGAGACGCTTCCTCTCTAAACGCCGTTTGTCTGAGGGCGAGCGAAGTGACGAACCAGCCTGTGATCTATGCCACTTATACCCATCCTCCCCTCTTGCCCCGGGCACATTCATGCTGAGCATGGTGAGAAATGAGCATAGACTCAGATTTATGATATTGGGGCATTGTTATGAAAAATGATAAAAAGCGTTTTCAAGGTTTTGCATGAATGGGAGCGAGAAAGAAAGGCAAAACGGGAGAACAGTAATTGAATTCTGCTAGGATAAATGTTGGAACCCCAGCCCATATTGGATGCAGCTTGCTGTAGGGTCCTTTTGAATGAGAATAATAACGAAGAAGAATAGAAAACAGACCAAGGTGGGGAGACGAGACGCAGAGAATCGCAGATTTACATCTCCTGTGCTGTGATATCACTGTGTGTCAAATCCAGCCTGCCAACACTGCATATATTCAAACGGCGATGCGGCGCACACACAGCGTTGGTTCACTGTGCTGCAAAGTTGTCTGACGGAACAAAGACAGACAGACAGAGTCAGACAAAGCAAAGGGAAGTGAAATACAGACGTCAAAGCTGACTGAAAACTACCTTTTCTCAATTATGCAGACAGTGATTTTCCAGAATCAGAAAAGCACAGAGCCTTGATGTCAGATTTGTGTCAGAATGGTTTCAATGAGTCGTCTTTTCATTTCTAGGCTGCATTCAGGCCTGAGAGTTATTTGGGGGGAGTGAAAAAAAAAAAAAAGAGGAATGCAATCAGCACGGAGAAGCATCAATCATCCTGATGCCCTCTGGGGATTTCAATCCTGGTGACTGTGCAGGTACACCATGCAGCTTGTTTTGTCAAGAAGTAAAAGCAGTGTCACATGCAATTCTTCATTCTGTTGGGAATATATAGTGCTGCTGCCGCTGCTGTGTGACTGAAAGGGTTTTATTCTGTTTCAAACAGGGTAACTATGTTAGAAAATAACATCTGTTTTAACTTGGGTGAGTTTTGTGTTCCCTTAATCCCCAGTGCAAACACTTTTCTGGAAGACCATGATGGTGATGATGCAAAAGGCTGGAAAGAGCTGCAAAACATGAAACCAACTGGCCTCTTTGGTCTTTGAAGGGGGGTTACGGTCTTTTTAAACACACATCTGTGCTAATGTCCGACCGAAAACCAGCAGAGAAAAAAGAGATTTCCACACATGTATCCTTTGATTTTCACATACTTTCCTACAGACAGAAGTAGAAATTCATTTTCAGCTCTTTGGTGGCTGTAACTGGGCTCTTTCAACCCCTCTTACGACAATAACAAGGTTCCCACTTTACCGTAACCAGCCACATTACTTTGTCTGCAGGGAACTTAATATGGAAATACACTCAATCTGAAAGACACGACATGTCGTCCACAATGTCAGAAAAGAAGACACAGTTGAAGAAAGAAGCATCCAGAACATCAAATATCACATTCACAGATAGCACAGCAGTGGCAACTGTTGCCAGTGTGTGAAAAGTGATTTGAAAATGTAGACTGGGCTTGTTCACAGAGCTTGATCCCAGTTTCGGTCACAATTTCCACCCTTCCAACTATGGGCCTTCTTTCACGGTAGAAAGTTTGACCTGTCATAGTAGGAAAAGCACTGAATGCATTACCGATGGCTCCGTTCTACTGTATTCAGGTGTCCCAGTGAGCCACGGCGGTGTGACAGTGACCTAGCGAGCACAATACCGGGACAGCAGCTAAATGGACTTCAGCCATTATTAATTTCATTATTCACATCTGTGCTCTTCCTTCCGTGACATGTAAAAATGTCTCTATTGATGCATTTCAGCGCTGAACACACAGCAGCAGAATAGGAACCTTTTTGGGGAAAAGAGCTCTGAATCTGCCCATTTTCCCACCTGGACCTCCACTGCAGACAGCAGGCACGGCTGACTGATTTGGAGAAGCATAAAAACACACACCCAGAACAGGGAGCCTTTTTTTTTGCTGCTTTCAGGATGTTAGAACTGTACTTTTTCTGGTTATATACAAAAGCCTTAAGAGGATTAGATTCACTCTTAATGCTCCCAAGGCAACAGCTAACGAAGTGATGCTGAAACCTGCTCATTTCATCCATCGGCAACAACTTGACTGTGACACAGAAAGCACAAGGACGACTCATTGTTTTACAGCACAAGCAAATAACTCCACCATTAATACATATGATTACCAAGGACTTGATAATGTATAACCATATGGCCTCATTTCTGTGGCCGTATGGCCAAGTGATTGATGTTGGAGTGGTTATACTTAATACAGTGGAGCGGCTGTAGTTGGTGCACTTGAGGCCAATCAGACAGCCTGCCTGCATGCAGAGAGGCCAAGTTAACTTCTGACTGTCCTTGAAAGCTGGCACCATGCTACTGTACAGTGCCATTATAACTGGCAGGATGAGAGCAGCTGCAAAGGACCCTATTTCCCAGGCTATAAGGTATCCGCGGGTCTCTGGGGTTTGTAATCTGTTACAATCTGTATGTATGTAACTGGTTGTGGATTTGTCACAAAGTAGGCAGAGATTGAAGTCTCCTAAGGAGTGGACTGAGGTGGCCTAGGGAGATTTTTCATAACTCAGGAAACAGCAGGGCTGTGACAGGTCGCCAATGTTTTTGCTTAAGACAGTCGAAAAACAGAACATTACTAGATGGAAATAACCTGTTCCAGCATGATACTGCAGCTCAAAGAGGTGGACATGCTGCGTTAACCTACTTAAAAAAAGCAGCTACAGTTCTAGCTTTTAAGAGACAAACAGGCAGACGGTGAAGAAAAAAAAACTTGTGTCTTTTGAGTCTTTGGTCAACCTTGTACTGAAGAATAAAAGAAATAACCAGCCATGGAATAGGAAGAGTAAACACAGGTATGTTGAGGGAGGGAAAGCATGTCTGGAATTCAGCTTTCTCACTGAGTGCAAACACGGCCACAGCAGACATACAGTAAACACAGAACATACTGATCTTACCTGAAGGAGTCATGACCGGTTTGGATTGATGGAGGAGGAAGAGCCACATGGGGGGAAAAAAAGAGAAAAAAGCAAACAGTCAACCATCAAATAAAGGTAAACACTTGTTTTATATTACAAGCGCCAGTGGCATTTGGATTTAGAAAGTCATCCAGTGTCAAGTGACAAAAACAACTATAAGATGTTCACAGAGCATCTCGAGCTGATGTTACAGCAGCAGGTGAGACTCACAGTTAATGGGCTGCATTAATATAGTGCTTTTCTGCCTCCTGAAATGATGACGGGGAACATAATACTTTCTGTGCCCGCATGAATAAATCTGACGTGAGATCTGCTGAGATCTGCCATGTGTGCACAAACCATGAAGAGAACTCTCAACAGGTTGCATGAATCAAATTACAGCAGAAAACAGGCACTGTTTATAATCATTACACCAAACCGACAGGCTGCCTACCTCTGGATATACATTAGAGCGCACATGTGCAGTAATAAAATCTATTCAGGCTACATGTAAGTAAATAAGACATTTTATATGGCGTCAAACTGATCCCAAGCAGTCACCTGAGAAGTTTAAGTTGAGTTGATGAAAGTTGAAACTATTTAGAAAAAAAATAGGGAAAAGCCTCAATACATATGTGGCTTGTTTTTGATTTATTTAATTGACAAACAACATATTGTAGTGCAGGATTTGCTATACCACACATATAATGTTGCTGGTAGAGCTGCACAATAAATCTTTTTATATATATATATATATATATATACACTCCAACCACATCGTGACAGACTACAATGTAGCACTCAGGGACCTTTTTGAGTTAGCTGTAAGAGAGCATAACGAGCAAACTGCTCTTTGTAAAAGTTGCTATTATTCTTTTTTATCGGGGCCCTTTGTATTCACTTCATTGTTCAATTTGTTTAATGAAAGAATGTTGGAAATAATTTCCTTTCAATTAAACAAGCACCTTGTAGCAGTTTATTGAAAGCAGCAGAGACGCAGAGTACAGACTGAGTACAATTTCTTATCTGTTTTTTTATTGCATATTTTCCTCATATATGCAGCCTGAGAGATTGGTATAGTTTAGTGCTCAAACTTCAGAATCATCTGTGCTGCGAACTGCATGCACAAAAAGAGGGTCAGATAAATCGAATTCCATTTATTTATGGCAAGTTTAAAAAAATAAGTAGAGTATGACAATAAGTGGAGCCAATCTGCTGATGTTTGTGTCATCATCAGTGTCTGGATTGTTCTCAGGCAGTTGATCTCTAACAGAGACAAATACTCTGTTTTATTGGAGTACATCCACACAAAATCAAAGACAATACACAATACAAGTTAACATGTCTGACTTGTTCAGCCTCTGGGTGGTGACCCCTGTCTGTATCAGACAGGTCTTAATCCTAATATCTGTCATGTTTCATTATGCGATGTGGTTTTTCTTAGGTCCCACTTGTGAGATAGATATTAGGTGCCAGCTTCCTAAGGGCCCTCAGGCTTTGTGCAGACTGTTCTCGGAGGTGTGGACAGCTCAGAACAATCAGTCAGCCTGCAGACAGGCCTCTCCCCGTCATTACTCCTGGTGTGACTGAGTCGAGAGGTACAGAGGTTTTTTTTTTCCTAAGCAGCAGGCCTTCTCTGCACACTCCTAGTGGGGCCCTTGGTCCCCCATCCATCTGCTGGCCGTCCCTCACACTCATTAATTCTGCCCGTCCCCAGGTGGCTGCTAGTTGGTGCGATGTGATTAAGCTCAAATGAACCACCAGGAATAAATAGAAGCTTGAGCCCCTTGGAGGAGACGGGGGAGAGGAAGTTAAGAGAAAATGCTGACGGATCTTTCTGATCACAAGGTGTAAGGGACTGTTAGTCTCTGTGGGCTCCAAACCAATGATGAACTGTTCTTACTGCAAATAACCTTGATGAAGGTGCTGAAACGGATACACGTGTTCCCTGTTCAAACTCAAAACACCACTTTGAGACACATCAGACGCACAGCCTGTCTGGATTACATCAACGTGGCCAACTGAGTTAAGTCATGACAAGACCTCCAACTCTTTACATGAAGACTCATTTTGATACTTGCGTGGACAGGCCACGCCCTAACCCCTCAGGCCCTGGGACGAAGCCTCCGTTTGAAAAAACCACTACAAAAGAGACCGAAGCAGCAACAAAGAGATGCAAAACAACTACAAAGATACAAAAAAAACAAAGGGAGACACTAAATGATGACAAAAAGACACCAAACGACCAGTATGACACAAAGCAGTGGTGTAACTTGCAGTCGTTTCATGTCTCTACCAGTCGAGGTTTCCTGCTCCTGTGTAGGATTAGTGTGGATCGGGAGCCGGGGTCTTAGTTAATTACATTTCCGTTACGTGGCTCGTTTCAACGCTATCTCCTCACTTAAGTGGGGAGCTATCACAGCTATGGGAGCTTCATTAAAACACAGATGAAACCGTGATCAGAACGTCTGCTCGGAAAGATAATGAGAGGGATGAATATCTATGACTTTTACAACATGTCCCTGAAATCAGTGTGACACAACACCACTTATCCATCCCACCTCTTTTTCAATATCTCCCTTCCTCCTCCTCCTCCCTCCTGCAGGACGTTTGATCATCCCTACAGCCTTCATTTCACAGGTCCAGTCCTCCTCAGCACAGCCATCTGGGCCTGTTTTGCCTCTGGGCTATGTTGTTGCATTTATGCAGAAGTTTGATCCCAGATTTGGGCATAAAATCCCTATATAGCTTTGGCAGGAGCTAGTTGGTTTGGAGCTCGCAGTTTTGCTGAAAATAGGTGGAATAAAAGAAGAACTGAACCAGTCTGATTGTGAAATGGAAAAGGCAGGTTATCATGTACATTGGTGTGGTTAAACTATGGCCTGGTGATAGGGCCGAAATGTTCTATCCCAAGCATCGTCCACATATTGCAGGAACAAAAGTTTGGTCGCAGACATTTTAACAGCGCAATAGAATTTTTTTTTAAGAAATACACCTACGAACATTTTGACACAGTTTTGACTATGTATATTTTCATATCACTCGGCCCTCGCTTAAACCTATGCACAAGGTAGATTCAGATTAATATTGTTGATTTAGAAAAGCATTGCAAAATGACATAAGCATTCTTATTATATAATCTGATTGGGAAAATTAAACACATACACTTTCTTGTAAAGTTTAAGCACCTTGTAAAGGCTTAGCTTATCCATTGTATTACCAAGGTTCCTGTTGTGCAAGCACTTAATATCTTATCATTTTATTACAAGGCCATGAATGAACACAGATGCAGCCAGCCCAGGAGATGTAAATGTGCAACAATATGTGCAGTCGTCTCTGTGAAGTCATACTACAGAAAGCTCAGGAGCTCAACAAGACATCCACATGTCTACTCCGAGTTTAGGATCTGTTGTGGTTGTGAGAGCTTTCAAATTCTGCAGCAGCTCTTGTGGGATTCAGCGAAAGATTTGCAGAGTTAAAGTGAAACTCAAAAAAACTCTGAATCTTGTCAGTATCAAATACCCACCCCCAGAAAGGTTGCTTCTTTTGTAGCTTGTGTTACCCCTGGTTATCTCTTTAGGTTTGTCACTTGTGACTGTATACTTGCTTGACGAGTGCAAGTGTCAAACTGAAGCAGTGCATATTATTGACTTCTTAGAACATACTAAGCAACAATTTGGATGCCAGAGAAGTGGATTGCTGCAGGATTAGTTTGAGAAGTTTCTATCTGTATTGATGTCTTCCTCTGCATGTAAACTTGTCACTTGTGGAATCAAATATAATCGACAGTCTCTGCAGTTATTTTCCGTAAGGACAGAAAAGTTTGTTTGTTGGATGCCTCGGGAGTTTAGGCTGTAAAAAAACAGCAGCACTAAAATAAAGTTTTGAGAGCTCACCCTTACTCCAGTGAAGGAAAGCTGTATCTATGACAGTAAGTGTACAGCAGGGGGCAGACAGGCAGTGGACAAACACTTAAAATGTATGTGCACCACAGCTGGGGTGATCCCTTATGACCTCCATGTAATATATGGACAATTTGTAATTTTTCCTTTTAGTTACTATTCTGTTAACCTGTTCTGCATCTGTAACATGGCACATGTGCAGGAACACACAGGGACACAAAGTAATAAGGAATTCTTCTGATGGAATGTAGCATCGTCCTATCATGTGTTGCCGCTGTGTGGAATGCTTTTTCCAGTGACAGCATTGGCCGTCACCTTGCTAGATTTCCCACCTGCAATCTAGGATTTCATTATTACACTGTGGCACCAATCCTTGACCTCTTTCTACGGGCTGTCTCTGCGGGATGTGATGTATGTGCCTCTCTACGTCTCACATGAAACCTAAACTGGTCTAAACAAGAGCAAGGCACGCCAGAGACAGCAGCAGGAAGGACGAGCTTCTCCACATTCACAAATTCTCCACACATTCCAAATATTTGTGGTAAATGAATTCCAGTCCACACATAACAAAAGAAGGGAAAAGAAGAAGATTGCTCAAAGCCAGGGAGAATGTATCAACCAAACTGCACACACAGCTGAACTAGCAATATGTTATATTATGTATCATTAAGATCAACGTGTGATAACATTCAAAACAGGTGCAGGAAGTGGTGCTTTAATGAGTCAAAGGACGAGTTCTGAAAACAGCTCAGACTCACATTCTCAATGAAGAAATTTGACCTTTGTGAATTAGAGAGCACATACTCGTTTATAACTCACACAGCCTGGTGTTAGAGTTCATATTTACAAGTTTTACACATCGGTGCTTTAAAGGGTGCACGTGGGCTTCCAGGAAGAATGTGTAGGGTATTTCTGTTTATGTGGAATGACTGTAAAACAATTCAGTGCAAGTTTACAGTAATTAACAGCAGCATATTTGCCTGCAAAGTACAGTTTGTTTTTTTACAGTTTCTTACTGTATTTCAGTATTCAGCTTTGCCAGTAAATGACTTCATGTTTACAGTACAATTTACAGTAAATTCCCATATATAATCTCATAAAGTGGTGTAATCACATATCTTTTCTCCCAGACTGCATTGCCATTAAACAGTACGACACTGTATGGCATCAGTACAGTAGAAAACGGTTCAGATTTGACTTAACATCGAAGGTTTATAGTGTGCTTAGGAAGAGGCCAGGGGGACTAATAGTAATACCCCCTTTGTGCTGGGTTATTGCTACCCTTATCTCATGTCTCTACATATCAGTATGCCAACTAGCTGCTGATGAATTCCAGTCTTTACCTCACATCATTAATTACAACTCATTTTCTGGACTGATGGGACAAAACAGGTTGATTTGGACGTGTGTCAACTGCCACCAAAGAGAGGGATTACCCAACAATAGCTTATGAAGTACAGCATAAGAATTACTGGGTTTAGTCATAGATTTTTTTGCCTTTAAGATACAATAAGATCCCAGTTGCTAAGCTTCTTGTGACAAGCTCTGCTCAAAAGTGTCTTTTGGGTATGTGGTACTTTTTGTAGCGCCAAACAAAAGGCACTGTCTTTACAACACATCCTCCACAAACAGCTCACAACACTCGTCATGTGGGTGAGACATTTGGTCTGACATTCCCGAGCGCTTCCAACACCTGTCCAAGACCATCCGTCACAGAGGAGTGTATGCTACCGCCTCTGCTGCAAGGCACTGTGTAGGGTTTTAAATGATTGCATGTGTGCTGTTGTTGCAGGTCGGTTATCTGTCCACGAAGATGACAGCCTGCAAAAGGCTCCAGAGTGGAGATGAGAGACAGGGGCGGTAGAGGCTGCCTCGGTGACGCAGTCATATTTTACCCCCATGCAGCAGGGTATTGTGGGAGCTAGCAGCGTCCTGTGGGACCCCTGCTGCTCTGCCTGAGCTCCACAGAAAGAGTAGGCTTCATAGAGAGCTGCCTTGTCTAATTACACTATGGGAAAAATAGCACAAATGACTTCATTTTAATTCAACAAGGGCTGGTGGAAACAATACTCATTTATTAACTGCAAGGAGGGAGGAATCATTCATCCCCACACACAGAGGAGGGTTGTTTTTTTTCCCCAATCCAAACCAGCCGACTGTGTCAGCCAGGTGCAATGTTGCGATGTTAATGGTCAACTGAAAAAAGAAACAGCAGCACTGTTTTCAGCTTGATGTGTGAGTGGAGAGAGGTTGAAGATCTCCAGAGACAAATGGTTTAAAAGGTCATATACTGTATGTCATGAGCCAAGCGTACCTCAGGTGTGGTCATGAGCTGAATCTCTGAAAGGAGAGGTAAAAGGAAGGAGGGAAAAGACGGGAGAAAAAGGGGAGGGGAGGACAGAGAGTGAGGGAGACAGAAAGGCAAGGTAAGACTAAGAGATGTGAACAGAAAGCCAATACGCACATACAAACCAGAAGAAAAGAGCAGAGATATAAAGGAGAAGAGGCAGAGGCTTACACTCTATTTTAATTCAACTCTGTGGTGAGGAGCTGACCCCAAATCAATGTTCACAATTTATTCTGCATGTGACCTCACTCAATAATAGGACTCGGAAGACTCTTGGTTTAGCGAATTAGCATGCTAACAGTGGCTAATTATCCCTTAAAACAAATAGACTAGAATATTCAAATCTCTGGATATCTATTCGTTGTGAAGGTGTTGGCTTTTTATCTGTTTTTTCCCACTAGAATTCTCAAAAATTAATGCTTTTAATTTAACTGGAAGCATGTCACATGATGCAGTATGGTCTTTCCATCTTTACTGAAATCTGCTCGTCTCTCTCCTTTCCTGCAGGGCTTTGCACACACGGTGCACAGCACAGAGGAAGGTACAGTGACGGTTTGGCAGTCCACTAACTTGTTGCTCTTACTACCAATACTAGCTGCTCTGATTCAACACTTTAAAGCTAAAAATAAATTGTGTATTCTGGCTAAACAACTCAAACATGGTGTTCTGTTGGGATTAAGCTGTCACCAGAGGAAAAGTCTGCTAGCTGCTAGGCTAATTCAGGTACTATGCAGTGTAAAGTATCACAGGTTTTACATTATCTGCAGTGCTATGCTATCCATGTCAATCGAGAACGGACAGATGTCACGATAATCAAAGTACAGCCGAGGGTGACTGCAATATGTTTTTCAGGTAGTTGTTAAGTTGTAAACCAAATATTAGACGGATTGAAATTTTGACCTGATGATAGCTACAATTCATAATGACATGGACATGAATGTCTACCAAATCTCCTTCTAATCCATCAAGTGGTCCAGTGGTACCACCACAGGAAAAGTCAAGAGATCCCCAAAATCATTACTCAGCATCATCCAGGAACCAATGAATGTCTACAAAATATCAGTCCAGTCCATTCAATAGTTGTTGGGACGATCAAATACAACAGAAACATTTACTGGACTGACAAACCGACCTACAGAATGACATTTCCATCCATCAAACCATCCACATAACACTAGCTTTGCTAAAAAGGCTGGTGAAACATCCCTCCCCAGTGGTTCTTTGGTAAACTGCTTTTTGTAACTGTAAGTGGGCCAAATAAAGTAAAGCTATAAATATGCATAAGCTATGTTGCAGCAGTAACCTTGATGGACCAACGGGCCGGGTTTAGCCAGCCTTCAGCCAACAATAGGGAGAGTCAGGAGGAGCTGGTTTGAGGTGCATTAGTTAACAGACACACGACAAGTCTGACAGCAGTTGGCTCTTTATTTATCAGTCCATTTGGTTAATTAAATAGAAGGCATTGCGTAAGGATTTGGGTTGGCTGTATTATCAACAGCTAGAACTAATTAGTGTCAAGAAGCTATTTAATTACGGAAACCATTTTGGAATTATACACACCATTAGACTGTTTTCTCGGCCCTGTCAATAGTGTATCAAGCGGTTGTGGTGGAGCAAACAGTAGATGAGCAGGGCATGTGAGAGAAACGATAGGGAGAGAGAGAGAGCTCAACAAAAGATGCAGGTTGATGGTCAAAGAGAAAACATTTATCCACCTCAGTGTGATGTGCACCTGTGCTTTTGAATTCTGAGTGATTTTCTCCTTTAGCAGGCAGTCATCACAAGGTAAGAAAGCCTCAAGCGAATGGTGTAAAGAGAGAAGACATTAAGCACTAATTTGCCTCCAATAAAATATGATATATCTTCCTAAAAATGATTAAAACAGTCAAATAAAAGTATAATGTCTCCATGCACTATCTCTGCTTTTGCTGTTGTGTTGGAAATAAGAGTCAGATAATAAAAAAGTGCTCCCCTTGATGGCCCAAGTCAGTTATTGCAATACATTTTTTAAATATAATTAAAGCAATTACCAACCCACTCCTGTGCTACCACAGAGGCTATAAAGTGCATTGTGTATATACAAATGTGTCGGCCTTGGACTCAAAAGTTTTTTTACTCTCCAGTCATGGCTGTGACAGCCCTGGCAGAGGAGTTCAGCAAGGGCGCCACGATTCGGCTGCTATCTGATATGCTGTCATTCAGCTCGCGCTGTGGCAGCACTGAGAGCTCTCACCACCTCTATGATGAGCCTTTCTTCCTTTCAACCTCCCCTATGTCCCAAGATTTTTCATTCCCAGTTATCTTGTTCCTGTCCGTTGCATTGAAAGATTTTTCTTTTTTTTGCCCTCGCCTACTTCTTTTCCAAACACCATCAAAGTCTTTATCTGCAATGCAAAGAAATTCTCATTACTGGTATCTTAAGAAGTCATAAGACTCCAGAACTCTAAACGTCCACAGCTTGAACTTCTTGAGAGTCCGTGGATCCTCCCTGAGCTTTTTGTTTAGAGGCTCTGCTGAGGTGTTAATCAGATCAGTGGAGCAACTCAGAGTTCATCACATCGCTGCTGATCGCATTTACATGCTGCTGTTTAAAATGACTTCTAATGACTGAGCCAATATTATGAAGCGTGAGATATTAAAGAGTTTTTGGAGGAATACAGTAGCACAGCCACGACTCCGGGGGTCAAAAGTGTATTTGCCTATTAAGTTTTTAAGTGGCTTTTTATTCTTGGTTTGATAGCCATCATTAGCTAATGAGTGACTACTGACCCATCATTATGCAATGGAAGTCACTGTTGAGCTCAGCCAAAGAGCTGCTTTGCCCTTTTTCCTCTTCTTCTAACTGAGGCCCCCTGATGGTTTAAGCCTTAGGATTTGCCCAGTTATAGTGGCTAGGAACTAAAAATAAACACACAGAGGAATGACCCAAAGGCTCCGACGCCTTCTGCCCCGTGCACGTGCACACACACTGCAGTCTGACCGACGGTGTCCTCAGTCAAAGGAGTCTACGTCCTTGAGAGAGTGGCATGTTGGCTCACTTGGCAGCTCGTTCTCTCCCTCTCTCATATCCTCCTCCTCGCTCTTTTGCTTTCCCTACAGCAGGCTGAGTAGATAGTTAATAACAAAACACTGTTGGGGAGGGCAAAACGAAGATTGGACATAGACGCCTCTTCTATGCCAGCTGATCCGCTTTATCTGGGTGCCAGCACAGAACGACGCTTGTCCCACTGTGGGGCGACTTTCTGACAAAATAAGAAAATGGAATGAGGGTTTTTTTTTTTATCTTGCCTGTTTGGATTTATTTTTTTATTTTGTTGGAGCTGCTTCATGAAATAGTTGCTCCCTCAGAGATTAAGCAATGGTTTGCCTTGGAAGGAATTTGGGATATTCTAGACGCAGAGCTGTTGAGTCTGTTTGACTAAACATATAATCTAAAGCAAGGTTCAGAGGAACAGCCACAACAACAACAGCTTTCTGTAACAGTGGCAATGATGCACATTAGGCTCCACAGAGATCATGCATTAGCATTCAATCTCAGTATAAAAGGTGATCGATTAACCTTTGTTTAAAATCAATGGTTTGCAAAAGTGCAGTCTGAGAGGGTCCCGAAAAGGTTCACAATCACGTGTGTGAAAGCTACATTTAACTTCATGCATCAGGATGCAGGAGGCAAGCAGAAAGCAAATACGTACAAATTGGTATTTTGATCGCATGGCTTCACTAAAACTGTGAATGAAATGAGATGATGAATGAAATCATATCAAAGAACGGATACACTGTCAGAATATATTCCACAGGAACATGACTAAGAGTCTGCAGGCAGCTCTGTGAGGCTGTCATCAGGCAAGGTAGTTCTTTGAACTAAATGCCATCGTCAGCATGCTAACAAGCTGATGTTAAACAGGTGTAATTTGTTTTGTGTGTTAGTATGCTAACTGATTAGCACTTAAGTACAGCCGAAGCTGGTGGGAATGTTATTAGTTATGCGGGCTGAACGTTTTGGACAAATTATAATTTTTTATAAGACAGTAGGGTTCATTCTCTGGGCACCATGAATATTTGTATAAAATTTAATTGAAATGATTCAAAGAAGGTTAGTGGACCACTGCCTCTAATTTGTGGTGCTAATATGAAAAAGGGAACCCATCAGTCAATCCATTACAATAACCAATAAGGCATAGCATATTGTAATCAATCTTCTCAAAAATACCCATCCATCCACAGCACGCAATGAAAATGTGTCTTATTATCATTGAGATATTGGAAATTAAGGGCAAAGTTGATACAGTTTAACACTGTTATGCTCTTGTTTCTGCTGATTGGCCTGGAAGTTAACGCTGAGCCCCAGTGCACAAGAAACAGTTTGTCCTTGGCACTGGGTATAAATAAAAGATTAAAAAAAAAAGGTGCCACACAGTCCAATCATCTGTACGACAAGCCATGCTCCATGCTCAATCAAACTTCAGAGGAAAAAAGAAGAGAATCCCTGACAGAGAGAAGCTCTGAGGAAGTTATACAAGGTCAGATGGTATTATGGCTGAAAGGCAGAGTTAGTGGTCGGTCCTTTTCCCCCCACTTGTTCTAAATGTCAGAATATAGATTATTTTTTTATTTCAGCTGTGAGGAGAATATCGTATCTTCCATTATATTTAATTTACATTTCAATTTTGATTCCATTATCAAAATATCACCGATATTTAAGGAGGATCAACAAAGGAGATGCCTCCCACATGTTTTAATACCAGATCTAACTGCGCTGATATTGCTGTGATAATATTAGATGAGACTGAGTTTGCTCAACAGCACCAAACTGAGCTCCATGGAATTGGGTTGAGACTTCAGACGTTAGCACAAATATTAAACCGGTATAACTGCTTCTATTAACATGACTGTTTTGCAGCTGCACTCATCCTGCAGAGAGTATTTTAGTCATTAGGATTCCAGTATTTATCCGTGACCTACAAGGATAGCGTTTGTGGACCAAAATGTGGCTAGCCACTGCCATGTTAATTGTGGCTCTGACACATACTTTGAGGGGAAACTGCAGCGTATGCTAATTGTTGAGGTGAAGCGGGGCCTCAATCAGCCTGCGTGCATCACTTCTTGGAGCCAGCGGGATGTTTGTTTTTACCCATTCAGAAAGAGGAGATCAGCGCAACACGGTTCATATTTAAAATCAAACAAACCTCAACAAAAAAGAACAACACCACCCCCGCATTCCTGACTCTCGCTACATGGCAGAATGAGATCCTCGCCTCTTCCCTTCAGCACACCAACACAGCGATGTTGTTCCTTCTTGCGCATGCCGCTGACAGCTTGCGCCACACAATCTCTCAGGCACCCTCATTTCGCCTCATCTGAATATTTATGAATGTTGTTAGGCGGCCACATTCCATTATCGGGGAGATTGCCTGGCATGGGGCTCCCAATCCTTTCACCCTGCTCACGTCTGTCTGGGAGCCTTGCACTTCATCCAATTGCAGTCTGTATTTCACAGTGCCTGGCTGCCACCAGCGTTGCCAATGTTATGGAGAAAAATGAGAGGCAAAAAACAAGTGTGGGGGAAGAGGAGTGGCAAGAAAAAAAAAAATCCATACAGGAGAAAGATGAATGGCGTTTTCAAGGAAACAAAGCCTAAATTAAATCGACTAATTCTACAATGTGGAAAAACATGCTGGCAGGGCACCCCCCCCCCTCCCCCTCCCTGAAGACAAGTATGAGTCAAACTTTCAGGGCAATGGTAACACAAAAACCCACCAATAAGAGGAGACATGGATGCCTGCCAGCGCAGTTACACTCGAGTTCTCCCTCTTTATCTGCACTTCCTGTAACAAGGCACTCACGGCGAGATTTATTAGCAATCTCGGCTGTCTACAGAATCGAGCAAACAAGAGGTGGTCAAGGAGCTACATCAACTCCACTACTGCACAATGTTCTCATTGTTCCTCGTCTGGTTTAGAAGTGGGTGTATTTGACTAACATCCTCTATTCACCCTGCTGAAAACAAACACTGGCGAGCAGGGGAGGGAGAGGCTGACCCAAAACTACCTGATAAGAATCAGGTCCTGCAGGGTCTTTCACCTTCCTTGGTAGTAAAAAGTGAGGTTTCCTGAGTAGATATCAGATACACAGAAGGTGGAAAGGTTGAGAATGCTCCTCCATGTTTACAGTTGGAGAGGTTTATATAAAAAGAAGTTGCGCTCTCGTCATAATTAACTACTTGAACTTCTGCACTTTCTCTTCTTCATTCCTTTGTAAGAAATCTGGCAGCGAGTGATAAATACGACCTAATAGGTGTAACTGTGATTACGATACTTTTTTTTACCAAACATTCAATGAGAGGAAAGGGCAGGGGTTTTAATCTCAATTGAGAGAAGAATTCACAAAAGATCTCTTTAAGTGTGTTCATCAGCAGTGGCGCCACTGTAAATGTAAAGCACGCACGTTCTCCCTCCGAGGCCGTTTCCTCGTTCTTTTTATGGATACTGTTTAAGAACAAAAATGACAAATATAATAAATGTTCTTGTCATCCTACTCACATAACCCAAAGAAAATGCTGATGAATAAATTCACCGTGGCAAAAGAAGGCTAAGGAAAAAAAAAAAAGTGGTGGGATGTTTTTGAGTAAAAAGGGAAAACAGAACAAGAGCCAAAAATACGCACAAGCAATTTTTAATGTGAGAGGCGTGATTTTATAGAAGTCAGCCGTGACAAGACAAGCGCAGGCACCTGATTTTACAGCGTATCACTTGTCCGCCTTCTCTGGTTTGCAATCTATATTCAAGGCAAAGGGCTGGAGATGTGATTGCCAACAGGGACAGGAGAGTAATTTAAAAACAATCCCAGGCCATGGGACGAATATGAAGCCGTAGCTAAATTAGGAAGCTGAGTAAGGACGGGTCTTAGGCCGGCGATGGATGACTGCAGAAGAGGACGCGGGGCACATAAGAAGCTGGATATTTTGCTGCACCTGCTGCTCGCACGATTACTCATTGTTACACATTCAGGGTCTCCATGTGAACCGCTCCCTCCAACCAGCACTTTATAACCAAGACGGTTCTCCCATTAGACACAAGTCTGAAGCTCCTTCATCTCCACACACACACGTTAATAAATATATCATGCCCACAAAACTGAGACACACACTAAATCTAATCAGCCTGTCAACAACTATTCAACCTGCTCTCACACATCATTTTGA
This sequence comes from Serranus cabrilla, assembly GCA_903364295.1. Taxonomy (NCBI): domain Eukaryota; kingdom Metazoa; phylum Chordata; class Actinopteri; order Perciformes; family Serranidae; genus Serranus; species Serranus cabrilla. The sequence continues at coordinate 280,744 of CAFUXE010000843.1, read as the reverse complement.
TGTAAATGCACATTTAAGTGTTGAGACGTGTGAAGTGTCGGGCGTGTGCGTGATTGATGCATCTGTGTTCTGCTCACTCACTCAGACACGTATCGACAGCGGGAGTCAAGGTCAAGCACAGGGAGTCGTGCTGCCTCTGTGTGCGCCGCTTAAGTTCACCAGGCCCCGCTCGAGAGCAGCACGCCTCGCACAAAGCACTAAAGAGCTGCACGTAATTGGGATACAATGACTTTTGTAAAAGCGTCAGCTGTAGATCTTGCGTTATATCATGGCCTTTCACAGGATGTCACTTTCATCTGTTTTGGCTCTTTGAGAAATGACCTTCCCCAAAAATGTCACGACTGTCAGACGAGTCCTTGTGCTGGAGCGAGATTAGACACAACAATGTGCCCTGCACTGGTAATTAATGCTCCGGCTGGGTCGGTGCGGGGTGAAACTACAAAGGACATGAGTGGTTAGAGGGGAAGGTAAGGAATGGCAAACGTCTTGCATTCTAACAGGCCCTATTATGTTAATGCTGTCACAAAGATGAGGCAGGAATGGGAATGTGTAATCTGCAATGTGGGAGAGCTCATCAATCATAATAGAGGTTGAAAGGGCTGTTTTGCCCAAATGATCTGACAGTGGAAGCTGTGCACAGATGGGATTGTATGTGAAAGAGATAATGATCTCAGGCACTACTCAGGCTTTACTAAGGCCACATTCAGACCAACATCAGAAATACACTTATTGACATTTTTACATTAAAGGCATTTATAATTAGCACTGTGTCAAAAAAACAAGCTGGCTCATTCATTTCAGCATCACCACTATGTTATGTCAGGTGACAAATCATGATCGATTGACCTGAGCTAATGTGCACCTAATCAAAATTGTGATTACATGTCTGCTACAGAGATGCCATGCAGGGGCTGCAGGAACTGTGATTGGTTAGTTTAAGCTGCTTGTGTTTTCTCATGCACATTTCTGACACCAGAAGGGATTGTTGACAGTGAAGGCAACATTAAGGAAACTGAACTGAGACCAAGAGTTGTAATCTTCACGTAGTCTATATATATATATGTGCCTGTGCAGATTATGCGGTACACACTCCAACATTTTCACACAATTGCAATGATCTACAGGTGGCAGTAGCACTGCAAGACATGCAGCAATGCACCAACAAATGCAGATAGGTAGATAAAGGCTGCAAACTAGTAAACATGGATGTAAACAATGCAGGGTGTAAAATATTATATATATACGAGGAAGAAAATGCATTAAACAAATGTTAGAGAGAGACAATGTGTTGGATTTAACAGAGATTCAACAATGTCTACAAAGTGACATAAGGTAAAACTAAATAATTCCCTGTGACGCTGTGGCATGATGGCTTGCCTTGCCTCATGATCTGAAGGGTTCAGATGAGCAGCTCTAAAGTGATTAGGTCTGTGTGCAGTGGCCTGTGGAGGGCAGAGCAAACAGAGGGAGACAGGCAGCAGAATGAGGCTCTATTGTGCGAGCGTCTGAGGTGGAGGAGAGGTGAGCCTCGCTGGCCTCACTTACACTCTACACTGTTAGTCGGCATTGTTGGCTCTGAGCTGTTTCATTTCATTGTAAGGTTGCGAGTTAATTTGAAATCACTGTGACAGAGCGGTCACGTCACTGACCGCAGGAAGCACAAACACACACCGACACACTCGCCCACACAGATGAACTTTCACTCATAATTGATTCCAGGGTGCTCTCTCTGGGTTGTTCAGCCTTAATATAAATATATGCTGGCTTTCCTGTATGATTGTCCAATCTGATGTAAAATATTATTGTAACCAGGGCACATTCAGATGGTGTAAAACTATAATTTTATGGCTTACAAAAGTCTATTGTTTGGGAAAGACATGTAAAAAAATAAATACAAATATGTAATATATAAAAACTATGTATGTAAACATCTTTTAATTATTAGTTCATATATATATATAAATATATATAAACATAAATATTTTGGGAACTATAGGAATATCCCATGATGAGAGTATTTTTTGAAATTAATTATTCTGAGGGGCTTCTTATTTTCAAAGTGCCTCCACACAGACGGTGGTGGAGTCGTCCTCAGTCGGCTCACATTGAAGGGAACATCCACTGATTTACACTTGAGCGTTCAAGTAATTACAGAACTGTTGTAAATAGTAGATCTAAGTATATGCCTGTGTTCCCTTTCAAGTACAAAGTTGGGTCAAACCATGTTTAGATTCCAAGTTGAGTAATGATGTAAGTCCTTGACATTTCTACAAAGCAACATCCTTTTTCACTGCTGCAGTTGTTGACAACCGCAAAGTGAGCAAAGAATCATCGGCCACAACCAATGAGGCAGCAGGAGGACGTCCGGGCCCCTCCTTCCCAGCAACAGGCTGTGTTCCTCAGAGAGAAGACACACTGCAGCAAAACAGCTCCTTACAAAGACAGGAAGGAAAAGACTGAAAGCGGAGCAGCTATGAGGCACCTGGATCTAGGCCATGTGTGTAATTGGAAACAATAGTTGTACAACGCTAACGAGATTACATCACATTTTCCCTGGGAAATCTGCTTCCAGGTGATGAGGTGAATTACTTTAAATCCGAGTGACTGATTAGAATTTAAACTGGAGTGAATCAGTCAATGTGAAACATGCACAATTGTATTTCTGCACTATTCTTTAAGCTGCAAAAACAAAAATAAAACAATATTTCTTTGAAGTGGAAAACAAGGTGTTCAGAGGCTCTCTGAGCCGCCTGGACTTATTATTGTCAATTACAACTAATTTATGACTATAATTTCAAGTAAAAGACCCACATGTGTATTTTTGACATATAAAAAGATGTTTTCTCTTTTCATGACAGGATAACAAGCGAATAACATAAATATACACTCGTATTATCTCAAGTCAGATCAAATCCACCAAGATCCCACTGAGGTAGAGCATCAATTGGCTACAAAGGCAGCATTACTTTGGTTCTGAAGGGTAGTTTAAGTTTAAAACTGCAGCTTCAACCTGAATATGAGATCTGAGCACCAAGATATGAAATTTTGATCAAATATTTCTCACTGACACAATTAAGCCCAGATGACACGAGGGACCCACATACCGTCTTTTTCATTTCAGTCTAAAGACCAGAAAAACACACTGAGTAACCTCGATATTGTCTCTTTGAAAATGTCTTCTCCTTTGTTGTGTTTTTTATTAGTTGGATGTTATAACTCTGCGCGTTTTCCAAAAACAGTAAAGCACCAAAGAGAGCGCGAGCCCCAATGATATTAGTGTCTTGAAGAAAATAAACATTTTGAACAGGGTGGCGTATATGAGCAGTAAATGATTTGATGAGATACTGATTTACCACCACATATCCACGATAAAATGCAGCAGAGGAAAACATGCTGTGTGCCCTTTCAGGAAAAATGATATGTGGCCAGAATTAAATAGGTGTTTTGAAGTTTGATTATATATTGGACTTGTTTACTGGTGCATGGATGGAGCCATTGTAGGAATAAGTGCTATTGATCATTGTCCATTGTCTTAAATGTTAATAATGATTTTCCAACCACAGGCTGGTTCATGTGAACCTGAATTCATCTGTCACACAATACTGCACAAGCTCTCATGACACATATACAAAGAGAGATGACAGAAAAGAACACTAGAGATCACACACATACACACACACACACACACACACACGTTTGGGTCAACAGCACCTCATCAGCTCTTAAATTAATAAGGGTGGTCCAGACACTACTTTGGTAATGAGACAATTAACTCCTCATCTGGCTTTTTCACCCAGCAGCTCTTGAACAACAGTACAGTCAGCAGCCGTGAGTGCAGCAGGCAGAGAGGAGGGAGGAGGCGCGAAACAGGTAAACACATAATTTAAGTAATGTCAGAGACGAGGACAGCTGACGGAGAAGGCGAGGGAATAGTGGAACAGGGGTGAAAGGAGCCGGATGAAAGAGGGAAGAAAGCAGAAATAAGAAAGAGATTGATTGAGAAGATGGGAAAGAGGGGAACGAGCGAGCATCAAAACTAGCAATTACCCGCCATACCATGTTCCTGTCCCTTCTCGAGGCTGCAGCCCTCATGGGAGACGGCAGAAGGTGTGAGAGTGCTGTGAGCTGTCAACAGAGCAGAACTGTGTCTTCTCTGACCCCATCGTCGAAAGGTTGGTCCCAAGGTAAGCTACAGGACACTTAAAGTGTGCAAAAGCGGTCCAAATGGTGTGGTATACATTAGCACGTATAGCAAAAACATGGGCAACAACGGGGAATATCCACAAATGTACCGAAAAAGGAACAGGTTGGACGGTCTTTTTCATTTTTATGCTGTCCAGTCTTGGTTACTCAAGACCATTTGCAGAGCTGTTGCTGCAGCATTTTGTGATAAAAATAAATGAATCTGGCTACACTAGCTTGATTGACATGCCAACATTTTGGCTGACCTGCGGCGGTAAGTGTACTTAGTGAACATTTGACATGTCTTGCTCGACATGTCAAATGTTTAGCTGTTCCTCTGCCTCCTTTAGTGACATATTGCTTATGTAATTTATTTTCTGTGTTGATGAACTGGAAGCGTGGCTCTGCACCACGCAAAGTCAACCATTAGCGTTAGCAGCTGTAATTAGCCTTCCACCAGTAGCCAGTGTGGGCCGACCTAATGTAGCGCATGTTATTCAAGCTGCCAATCAGCAGCTTGAATAACAGGCAGCTGGCGGACATGCTCCTCCACAAGAAACATCTCCAAATGCTATTTGATATGATTATAAAGATTATTTTTAATGATGTCTTAGTTCTGATAGTAGGTTAGTTAAAAACTCCAATTGTCAATCCTGCGTTCAACTGTTGATATATTTTTCCATTGACAGTTGGCACAAGCCTGATAACACAAAGTACAAGTGCAGAAGTTTTGACTTTAGACATAACATCGAGCTGTTTTGGCATCCTCTATATTCTCATGTACCACCAATTATTCAGATTGATATGTCAGTGCATGGTATTCTTTAGTGAGTGGCAAATCAACATCCTTTTTCAGCAGAACTGCTAGCAACACATCATCTCCCTGGTGTGCTCTTACAGGACAGTTTTCTATTGTATGTCCAACTGGCCCATTATGGACAACCCCATTTAGCATGTAATCATGTCTCAATAAGGGACACTATTTCAACACTGCCTGGATCAATGCACCCTCACACTGTCCGAGGCTCAGGAGAAATCGATGCGCCTTTTGTGCGACAGGACTAATTCTAGTGCTGCTGCTCTGCGGTGCAAAATTCAGGATGCCTGAGGACGAAGATGTATGACGGAGGTGTTGCTGCTGCATCAGGGAGACAGAGAAGGAAAGAGGGGAGGATTATTGTGACGTAGTATTGATCCAAGTTGGAAAACAAACCCAGGATGCAGGAAGCTGCACGGGGAACGGATGCTCAATCGATCTGATCCCTGGTGCCAGACAAAGCACAGGACTATGGATGTTTGCATGGAGAAAGGAATGGATGGGAAAATGCATGGATGGTTAGACAGGCAGGCTGAGGGATAAAGACAGATTGGACAGATACATGTGGGGGGCAGCAGCAGGAAAGAATGAGCCAGCTCACATGAAATACACCAAAGAAAAATGCTGCAGAATTTACGTCAATCTTAATACTGCGGATGAGATTTTATGTTAAACCGACTCTACAAATGGCATTATATAACAGTCAATTGCAATTAGCATGGAACAGCGTGCTTGGAGCCAAGCCCGGTCATAATCTGGCCAATGTGCGGACAGAGAGCATCACTAGGCCTGCTCACTTAATCCCTCTTCCCTTCGTAGTCACTCCAAAGAGCAGAGCGGAAATTTGCCAGTACATATGAAATATTTGATTTAGATGCTTTTGAGGAAATGGAAATAACAAAATAAGCGTAGGAACAAGCAGGTTGTAAATTCTGTGCAGCTTGCATCTGCTCTTGCCGACAGTTTCTGAAATAGTGTTGGAGCAGACCATCGATGATGCAGAGCCACAGATGGGGAATGATGTTCACCAGATTGTGTTTCCTGAGTCTCGGAAAAAAGACTTAAAAACCTGTGTCCTCCAGGGATTACCAACGTCTTGTAGGAAATTGGCCTAATCCAAAACAAATCCAGTGGGATGTGTTCCCGTAATTTATCGATCGTGGCGGCTGTCCTTTTAACCACACGTCTGACAGATCTTTTGTTCTCACGCTTCACCGGCTGCAGCCTCAAGACATCATTCAAACAAACGCTATTAGCCAGCTGGGACTTGATTACACAAGAGCTGCATTACAGATGCCAGATAAGTAATCCCTTCCATATTAATGATAAAATGTGTAGTCGGTCGTAGTTACATTTATCCTTAAACCACATGATTTATTGTAATTTATGAAGGCATCACATGCTTAGCTATTACTTCTGACTAAATTATTCTAAAAGACTTCATCTCTGCTGTGTAGTTTATCTGTATGAATTATAGTATCGTATCTTATGCTTGCCAATTTGGAGTCACACTATGTTTACAGTTAGTCATCAATGATATATTGGTCTGCACACACACAGAAACCACAGAGCAACAGGTTGGAGGGGTTATCAACCACAGTGACATGGCAACCTTTGTTAATTACACTGCAGCTGTGCCTCCGCCCCCCCCTCCCCCTCCCTCTGTTCCTCTCATCTTTGCTTCACTTAGCCCAGCACCCAAACTACCTCCTCCTCCTCCTGCTAAATTGGAATCAACAAGACCAGATCTCGTGTTGCCATATGTTTTGGTCGAGCCCTCTCCAAGAGTGGTGGTGTGGCCCCCTGCCCCCTGCCCCGTCTTTATGTCACCACAGGGTACCGGTCACCCGCTGCCAATTAGCATCAGCCTTTGACCCAACCCTAACCAAGCGCTTCCTCGCTTGCAAAACCCCTTACATAAAGAGATCAGGAGGAGGACATATGCCCCTGCGTCTCCTGACTCTGCTGCCCACCCCACGCCCTCGCAGCCGAAGCCTGTGGATGACAGATGACATCGAAAAAAAGGCAGCAAGGATGAGGAGAAACAGAAAGCAAAAAAAAAACCTTAATAGTAGCCTCGCAGGAGCCTCTACCAAGCAGTAAAGTTGCAATTTACATCCATGTCTGTCCAGAATCATGTGCAGCGACTGTAGACAATGCTGTCAGTGTTTATCCTATTAGACACAAATGTCTAATTGGATAAACTAGTGAAATTTGATCATAATTAGCATATAAATTCTGCTGTTATCTCCAAAAATGTATCTGTGAGGCCACCAAATTCTCATTAGTTCATCCTTACCGAGTCCCAGTGGGCATCTGTGCCAAAATTAAGGAAATTCCCTCCAGGCTTTGCTGAGATATCGACTTCTCGAGATTGGGACGGATGAACAATGTGAAAACATTATGCCTCTGGCAATGGCTGTCGGGAAGTGGAAATGTGACTTTTTATTTCTCTAACAGAATTTGCTTTCCTTGTTTAATTCAATGGTACTTGTGATATAAGGCTTTACTGTTATTTTATATGTAGTGTTACATTTTGAAGCAGCACCTGTAGGTCCTAAAACAGATCAATAGATAGCATGCTTGAGAGGTTTCAGCTTGGGAATCTATAGTGCCCCCATGCATGGACTGATGCAGTCATTTCAGGATGAGCAGCAGAATACACCAACCCTCCTTCAGTGAATAAGACAGCGGGGAGTGGGAGGACCAAAGGTGTTGCCATGGAAGGGGCTGTGCATAAATAACATGGCTGTGGGGGAAGAGGGTTGTTGCGGTCTCTTCAAACTGACATACAAACACTGAGCCTCTGTGATCCTTCCATCTGAGTCACCAGCTCTGATTTCACCTGCACATTCTGTGCAGAAATATGTTAGAAGTCTTGGTGTACTTTCCCTGTGTTGCTAGAAAGGGAACAGAGGAACATGACAGAGAGTCCTACCCGATGCTACACCACAGAACGACCAGGAGCCTTATCAGTCAGGCATTGTCCTGAGTCTACACCTCTTCTCACTCTTAGTTTAACACTCTCTTTTTTACCGTTGACACCCTCTTTGGTACATCTCCTCCTCATATCTGCTACTCCATCCTCTCCTCCTCCCCTCGCCTGCCTGCCTGCTCTGCTATCCTCTTCCATCATCTCCCCCAGTGATCTCTGCACGTGCAGCAAGCTTTACCGAACAGCAAGCTGCCGTTGCAGTAATAAAAACTACCCCTAAGCTAAATTGCATGGCGGGGAGAGCGCAGCAAGCAGTGATTGCACCTCAGATTGCTGTTTGTGACCTGCCACCTTGAGGTCTGGAGGTTGAAGCATGGCGACCTTCATGGTCGCGTACTGATATCTTATCTCTGTGTCTGGCGGGCGATGGTGATGATGGATGTCTACCTAATGGGCCTTTTGTTTCACTCTTGATAAACTCTATTAGCTGACACTGCTGGTGTTATTGATTTAACAGCATTCTATCAGGTCCCTAAAGGGCTAAAAAAGAAAAAGAAAATCAAACCCTTGTTGATTTCTTTAATAATCCCAGCTTGCATATAAACAATCTTCTCCATATCGTTACTCTCTGCATGTAAAAGTAAGTCCAAGTTTAAGGCAGAGAGCAGAAGGAGGTATCATTTTCTGGAGTGCTGTCATGGTTACAAATGTAGAGACCCTTCATTGAAATGTATTTTCATCTGCAAGTAGTCACACAAATCTCTGGTGTTATTCAAGTTTCGGTCAAGGTCACTGATCTCATGTTCATGAACACCCATGGTTGCACCCCTGAGGGCACTGCGGCTACCTGAATGACTAAGTGGGTGGGGTAGAGGAGGGCAGCGTGAGGGGGG